>JAMXBD010001911.1:0-269674 GCA_024138025.1 Combretum micranthum
ATATCATACAAGGGAAATTTTACCTATTTTCCTAAATTCCTAACTATCTTGTGCATATATTTGCTTTTGCTTTAACTTAAAATAGTAAGCCAACGTGTTGGAGTAGGCACAATTTTTCCAACTACTTTTTACTTTTAGCTACTTTTTTTTTGGTATATTTGTATTAATTTTTATTTCATGATTTTATAAAATATATAATTTTACTTTCATCATATTATGTAAATAAATATATTTAATATTATTTTATCAAATCAATCATTGTGAACACTTATAGTATTTTTGTTTAACTTTTGTAGTCTATAACCATTATACTTTTTCCTCTTTTTATTTCACCGTGTTTTCTTACTATGAAAGCTACATTTTTGTATGGACCGCAGGATCTCCTAATTACTCATAAATCTAAGAGTGCTTTGATAAGACACCCAAACAAAGTACAAAGAGACATAATTAAATATCTTGAAAATTTATGTTATAAAGTAATAACAATAACAAAGTTAATAATATTAATAGACAATAACAACTATATTGGAATAAAATATATAAAAAAATAATCAATGACAATAATAATAGTATTCAATAAATATAATAGGAAAGTTTTAAGAATAAATAAAGTAGCAAAACAACTAGAATCTAATATGTAAGAAAGCAAGTAATTTAAAAAGGAGAATATTAATTAATATGTGTTGCATATCATAAAACAAGTAAGGAGGGATAAAAAAACAATTTAAGTAGTAATTTACTTAAACGATACAAATCATGAGGGCATATAAGTAATTTCTATCTCAAACATATAATTTATACGTTTAAGACATTTCGTTCTTGTTAAAAAGCCTTAGTTTCCTCTTTCTTTCCATAACTCACATTCTCAAAACTTCTTCAAGAATTTACTTTCGAAGAATCTCTCTAACTTTTATTAGAAGAAAAACAACAAAACCTACTCTCTCTTAGGATTTGGATATCCATACAAGAGGAATAAAAAAAGAAAAGGTAATAACAATTTCTTAGTTTCCTTAATCTTTAATGACAATATAATATGAATTAACCTTAGGATAGTCAAGAGATAAAGAATGAGGAGGTGTGTTCTTAAGAAGATTCTACAAGAAGTATTGCCTTAAGAAGTAGTAGTAGTCTAAGTTTAGATATTCCTCATCCTAGGTAAGTAAGCTCGATTTATAACTTTGTGTTCATAATTTTATGTTATTGAGATTGATGCTTGAATAATGAAATCATAGATTAGGTTATTGAACCTACAAATTTAGGAATAGATTATGATTGATATTACTATATGTTGATGTTAGTGTGCTGGAAAATCATGGAAAGTCATTGAGATGTAAAATCTAAATAAAATATCAAACCAACTTATTTTTGGATGAAACTTTTAGGAATGGTAGTTTAATGTGTTGATATTTAAATTGGAAATTTTTATGATTTTTGAAATATATTTACTATTTTAAAATACTAAATTACAATTAGTAAAAATAGAGCAAAACAGAGTTTGACCAGCAATGACGTGAATATAAAGGACCGAACTAATGATTTTTTCTTATTCTTTTGGGATGAAATTACAATGATTGGAAATATTAAGAAGATATGGTTTAAAGAACCAGCTAAGAACTAGTCGGGAAACATCTTCAATTTTGTGAAAACCAATCAGTTGATAGTGATGTCCTCTATTTCAGACTAGATTTGAAGATTTTGATTTTTAAACCATATTAAACTAATTCAATCGGGTTAACCCAACTTAATAAAATATAAATCAATGAGTTAAGAAGTTTACATAAAAATTTGAGCTTAAGAATTAGTCCAAAAATAGGTGAATCAATCCAATTAAGCTAGGATACGCATTGGTTTTCAATAAGAAAGTGAAATATTGAAATTAATAGGAAATTGATTCTAATCAAATAAATATGGAATAATTATAAATAAAATATATCCTTATTAAATTATCAATTTTAAGATGAATAATTAATTATTTTGATTTTAGGAAATTGTTTAATAAATTGGATATAAATAATCACTTGTAAGTTAATAATAATCTATAAGAAAGTTAGTTTAGGTTCTTTAACACATTTAAGGGTAAGGTTAATTACTGATGATGTAAATGGACTAATTATACTTTAAATGAGAAATTTTACTTAATAGAATTTTATTGGTTTAATTATAAGTTGTATTAATAGGAATAAAAACTTAAGTGCTTAATAACCATGAAGTAAGCTTAAGTGATTGGTTTGAGTATAAAATTAACTTTTATATATAGATGATTAGAAACTAAAATTTACTTAGAACATGATATTGAATTATAAGTCAATAAGCTAAATAGGAATGTGGAATCTTAAATATAATAGATAATATATAAAACAAGACTTAGGTTTTATTAATATTTTATCTAATTCTAGTAGGAATGAATGATAGAGTTGGTGACTTAAAACTTATTTGAGAAAATTTCTTTATACAGACTCTTATCCTTTGGATTACTTATTGTCTGTTTCATGGTGAGATTCACACTTATATATAGGTACGCAGTGACTTAAGTGTTGATCGTCAGAATAGGTATCAAAATGAATTCGTACTTAAAGACGACCTAATAATTGCTTGAGTGTTCTTGTGTCGTTTCATCCGATCTAAGGAATAATAACTTGCATGGCAATACCAGCAGATAGTTAGGTGCTTAGGTCACCTTTCCTTTGTCGGTATTAAGAGTGGATGCAGATCGATTTGGTCGATTTTCACTAAAACTAAACTATGCCATAATTTACGGTTTGGTTTTTTCTCTTTTCTAAACCAAATCCTTAAATAATGGTTTGATTCAGATTAGAAGTTTTTCAAACCATTAAATAATGGTGTGGTTCAGTTTGAATTATAGGTTATATCAAAATTTTTAGTTAAAAAAAACTTAGTTATAATATTTTTCATATGTGTGAATATTCAAATATTGAAATCACACTATAAAGTTTATATTGTAAATCTTAACAAAATACTTTATAAATTCATAACATTCATAATCCATAATCTCTCATAAAATCATTTAGTCACTAACACAGTATACTTATTGACTACTATATAAAAAATAATCTATAATTCTTTAAAAAATAATTTAGTCAACTAACTATTAACAAATTTGACTAAAGAAAATCTTCTACTAATAAAAGTCATTTATGAATAAAAGTGACCTACCAATAAAATATATAATGAAAAATTAATGCATAATGAGATATATAACTAAATAACAAAATTCGTACTCCATAGAGTTTAGGGTCTATTTAATGGTTTGTTTTTCATCTATCTGTATCTTTTTTAAAATGATATTGTAAATATGTCCAATTTGCATCTATATTTTATCTATATTTGATCTTTTGATGAGAACTGCCAATTTTTTTTTTATCTATATCTATTTCTTAATAAATAATTTATTAGAAAAAAGTTTAAAAAAGTGTCTGTATCTGCCGGAAAAAGCCAAACAAACAGACCCTTAAACGATTAATAAAAAACAACATTAAGTTACTAATGAATAAACATATCTTGAATCCACAAAACAATTTAAAAAAAAAAAACAAGTTATTATTAACCAATATTCATCATATAATAAATATCATAATAAAATCATAAGAACATATATGATCTTTAATCAATTATCATAATAAAATTTATAACTACAAGTAAAATATTTTTATGTTTATCTAAAATAGTTTTGTTTGGTTTTACGGATTGACTCATTTACCTCTTCGAACTAACCATAAATTTACGGATTGATTCAAATTAAGAATTTTCTAAATCAAATTGTCTAAAAAAAAAAAACCATATTTTCGATTTGGTTTGGTTCGATTATGGATTGATTACGTTCAGTCGGTGTTTCTACCCACCTCCAATTGGTACATCAAGGTGGTGAGTGGGTAGTTGATAGGGAGAACAATATCGGAGTAACGCTTACCTGAACCAGAGAGAAGTTACAATTGTTTAGTTTAAGATAATGGGCCCCTAGGCTAAACAGTGTCATGGAATGAGGAAGGTATGATGTGTAATGGCCGTGACCCTTAGACATGGCTATTTAAATTAGAATTTCTTCTATAAGGTATAGGTACTGATGGTGCCTATATTAATCTCCCGAACAATTGCTGCTATTCAAGACTCTTAAATTCCCGTAATGTGTTGCCGAAGTGTGAGTGTTCTACTATTGATTTACTCCACTAAAATTAAAGATATAAATTACTAGTTATTACATGTGCATTAACATAGAAACGTGTGATCATATCATGTGTGCTTGTATTGTTGTTATATTGTGTTTTAGCTCATTCCTTTTTTTATTAGGTGATGATGATGATGCTGATATGAATGTTTTAACTACTTGTTGTGGATTAGATGTTGGTGAGAGACTAAATGAGCTGGACGTTAGATGTGTCGGATATTATTTTATTATTAGTCTGAGAGTTTAGTATTTACTATAAGGTTTTTGATGTATTATTAAAAGATTATTTACAATTACTTATGAAAACTTAAAAAGATTTTTTAATGTAAAATTAGTTAAAAACTCACTTAATTAATTGTAGCATTTGTGTAAAATGCTTAAATATTATATGTGGCGAAACTGACTATGCCTGACCCTATTCAGGCATGACACATAACATTAGTTCAATATATTCTTATATTCCTTTAAAAAAGATAAGAGTATATTTATAATCTTAATAGTAATCATAATACAAGCAAAAGGAAGATAAGAGTATATCCAAACAATAGAGAATATTATCACAGAATCAAAAGGATATATAACAGCCTCAAAAGGATATCTTACAGATGAAGAATACATAGCTGAGGCAAGCATAGACAGAATATTTAACAACATTCCATTATTCAATCTTTTTGAATTCTGATCAAATATAGATAATATATAGATAGAAATACAAGTGATAATACAAGCTCTAGTTCAAGTAACATTAGTAGTGAATATAGTAACTAGTGTAAAAAAAAAAAAAGAAAAACAGAAAATTTGCATACCTTTAAGAAAACTATTTTACCATATATTTGTATTTATATAATCAGTCCAATGAATCAAGTATAATAGAAAAACCAAATCTCGGTAGTTAGAGACTAGCAGCTCCTTTCTATTTGCAAGGTCCTATGGAGACCAGCTCGTGGGCATGGTTAATTCTACAATCGCTTTGAATTCCTTTTGCGTGAAATCAAATCAACTAAAACGGATCGAGTGCTTAAAATTAAGGGCAAAACCGAAAATATGAAAAAACAAAAATAAAAAACCAGAAACAAAAGATCTGTTTAAACTCTTATTGTTTTTTGAAATAAAAGATAATAAGTACTTACGTTAAATTTTTCTTCGCTTAATAAAAAAAAATGACCCATATTTTAGTACTTTACAATTAAGTGATTTGAGTTTTGATTTTTCATAAATATAAAACCTATGTTTTTATATTTTAACAATCAAATGGCCTATGTTTTATTTTTGACAAATACATGACCTGTGTTTTGTGCTTTTGCAAATAAATAACCTAGTTTTAACTTTTCATAAACTATAACCATAAGTATCATTTGTGTTAATAATATTATTAAAGATTTAATCAATCAATGAAAAAAGTCATGTGATCTTAATCTATTATTAACACAAATTGACAAAAATGGGTTATATATTTGTCAAAGTCAAAACTCAGGTAATTTATTTGCAAAAGCATAAAATACAGATCATGTATTTATCAAAAATAAAAATGATCATTTGATTATCAAAATATCAAAACACAGGTTATATATTTATAAAAATTTAAACTCATATCACTTATTTATAAAAGTACTAACTTGGGTTATAAAGTACAAAACTTGGTTATGTTTTTAATTTGCCCTTTTTTTAAATCCATTGACAGGACATTTTAAATATAAAATTGACTCACGTTAAATGATCCATGTACATTTGTAGTTGGTTATATAAAAAATCGGAACCTGTACTTCCCTAACTATCAAAAGAAAAAATAACATTTGAATTAACGTGATAAATTTCCATTATATAGCAGAATAAAGTCTAATTAATAATTTACAATGTATAGTAAAAGTTATTTTACTCGATAAGTTTAGATAATGACCCTTAGGTCCTTACATTTATCAAAAGCTTTTATTTATAAAAATTACGAACATAAATTTAAAAAGTATAATTACTAATAAAATCTTGAAGGTATATAAGATGTTTTGCATCCATGACTTTAGGCGGAAGGGGGGTTAAGGAAAAAAGAAAAGTGTGTGGACGAAAAAATGTGAAAGAAAGTAGGGAGAAAGAAAAAGCAAGATCGTTATGTTTTATATAGATGTATGGTTTTTTACTAATTAATAAATGGATATTAATTATACATATACATTTTTAAAGGTTTTTTACCTTTCTATCTGCATTTTCAATAATTGAGCATACCCTATGCAATGTGTTTATCCAAACTGTCTTCCTTCCGATCATCATAAGGGATCACCCTGTCTTCCACTATCTTATTATCGGCTTCATTATTGAAAGTTGGATCTCCATCAGCAACAAGATAATCTAATTTGGATTAAGAAAATGGAAATTGTGAAGAACATCAATTTGCATCTCAGATTACAGTATAATCTTAATTACTTAGACACATTCCAACCAATAAAAGAGATGCAACTGTGTGGGTTCTTATAGGATAGCTGATCTGCCTAGCCCGATAAATACCTTATAAGATTTATGATGGATTTTGGAACCTTATGAAAAACCCTATAAAGTTTTGAATTAGGCTTTGGGATGGATATAAAACTTGTTGGTAACTCAAATCTGTTAAGCGCAAAATTTTTATTAAATTTATTTTAATTAATAAAATTAAAAGTTAAACAAACTTTAAGTTTATATACTTTAGTTACTAGTTAATAAATTGGTAAGTATTCATTTTTAATAATATTTTATTTTAATTAATCTTGGTGACTTATTGTAATGTTAAACTAATGGAGAATAAATTTGGAAGGGTTTATTCTATATACAAATATTAATTGAAATAATTTTTTTCATGATAAACAAGAAGAAAATTATGGGTATAAGAAGAAGATTTTTTGTAAATAACTTTTGAAATAAAATAATTATAATTGAAAGAATATTAGATGATGAGGTTTAGGTTTAGACAACGTATAGGGTCTATCAGGTGGCTTTTGGATCCATGAGCAAAAACTTTATAGGATTTGGGACGAATTTAAAGAACCCCACAAAGTGGCGCTTGGGTTTAGGTTTTATAAGACTAATCATTAAACCGTACTGATTGCATCCCTAACATTAATTCCACATACATAAATCCTATTTTTCAAAGGAAAAAAATTAGTGTACAAACATACTATGTTATTATATCATCGGGTGTATAATTCTTCAACTTGTAATTAGGGGTGGACATGGATCGGTTTGGTTCAATTTTCCTAAAACCAAACCAAACCATAATTTATAGGTTTTTTTGTCATCTCAAACCAAATCATTAAGTAACAGTTTGGTTCGGATTAAAAATCTTTCAAACCATTAAAAAACAGTTTGGTTCCGTTTGAATTACAGATTAAATCAAAATTCTAACTAAATTTTTTTTTTTACATTTGTGTAGATAATTAAATATTTATATCATTTTACAAAGTTTGTATTATGAACTACAAAAAAATACTTTATGAATTCATCATATTTTTAATCTATTGTTTTTTATAAAATCAGTTATCCACTAATAAAATACATTCATCAACCAATACATAGTAAATCATAATTTATAACTTTTAGTAGAACTATCAAGTTAATTATCTACCAATAAATTTAACTAAAATAAAAATTAATCTATCAACAAAATTCATCAACGAATAAAATGATCAGCTGACAAAATATATTAAACAATTAATACATAATAAGAGTTTATAATTGAATAAATAAATTTCATACTTTATAAAGTTAAAAGCTATTAAAAAACTATAGTTCGTCATCAATAAAAAAATACATATCATGGCCTAAAAAAAATTAAAAATAAACAAGTTGATTTTAATCAATATTCACTAAATAATAAATATTAAATGAAATCATATAAACATATGGTAAAATATTATTACATTTTTCTAAAATGGTTTGGTTCGGTTTTACGGATTGATTAGGTTTATCTTCTAAACCAAATAATAAATTTACGAATTAGTTTGGATTGAAGAAATTTTAAATCAAACCATTAAAAAAATCATATTTTCGGTTTGGATTGATTCAATTGCAGATTGATTCGATTTGATTGGCTTTTTTCCATCCCTACTTGTAATAATAATAACAATAAAACACCACATGTGCGCACGCACTCACACACACATATATATATACATAAAGAAAATTGTAACAAACCTGAAGAAGGGAAAAATGAAGAGATATAGCATGTGCTTTTCGAGATTACATCACCATTAATACGTACACAACGACAACGTAACTTCAACACGAGAAAGCATCATGGAGTATTAGCCACGTGTACAATTGATGATGCATTGTCTTGGAATTTAGTGAGTGTGTTGCGGGGGGATAACTAGACATCAGGATGGTCCGGGTTGGTTCTGGACCCGAACCGGAACCGCCGGTTCATGGTTCCACATTTCATGGAACCAGAACCGGAACCGCCAAAGCCGGGGCGGTTCCCGGTTCCAAGGAACCGTCGGTTCTGGCCTTTCCATGTTCCTGTTCCACGTGAACCGATTTTTTTTTTGTTATGTTTTGTTTTTTTTCTTTTTTTTCGTCATGTTTTGTTTTTTTTTTTCCCATTACGTTTTGTCTTTTGCACCTCCCCCCCGCCCCGACCGAAACCCAGTACAACACGCTCCTCTTCCTGAAATCCACCCCCCCACATAATAGAAAAAATAATAATATACTGATTTCCTTCCGTTTCCGTAATATTTCTATTCCTTCTCAGGTTTTTTCCTTTTTTTTTTTTTTTTGCTGGTTGGAACCGCCGGTTTCGGGTCCGGAATGGCGGTTCCGGACCCGGTTGAACCGCCGGTTCCACCACGCCGAACCATTTGGACCCGCTGGTTCCGGTGGGTCCTTGAACGGTTCGGAACCGTCACCCACGGGGCGGTTCCCGGGTCAGGAACCGCCGGTGACGGTTCGGGGCGGTTCGCGGTTCGAAACCGCCCCGTGCTGATGTCTAGGGATAACTGATCAGCAGACGGCAACAATCTCATGATCCATCAATCATAATGTTGTTGTGTATTATTATTTTTAAATAGATATTTATAAAGAGTATATATTAATAAAAAAATTTAATAATTTTATTTATATATTAATCAAATATATATAATATAAACATGATACAAATAAATTATAAATATAATTTGATATTTTAATATTTTATGATTACTTTTTTAATTTGATTTTAGTTTAGTGTTCACATTAATAAGAAAGGTGAATTATATTGAAAAGTATTAACTTTTAAGAATAAATTCATTTAATGTATTAATATTGAATGATATTTTATTTAAAGTATCAATATTTTAAGTGGTTAAAAAAAATTAAGGTTTTACAAAGTGTGTCAAATAAAATATTAATAATTTACCATTGATAACTATTAAGGAAACTTAACTAAAAACTAATCCACAGGTTGATATCTTAAATGAACTTTACAAAAGTTGATGTCTAACGTTAATTCATCTTTTAAACCATTCAAAACACTGATACTTTAAGTGAACTATTTCAAAAGTTGATAGCTTTTAGTATAATTTACCTTATTAAAAAGGTTAATAGTTATTACTTTTTTTTTCAATAAATTTTAACACAATAATCCTGATTGCATTTGTACTTTTGATTTTGGCATTTTAGTATTTCTTTACTAATTAATTTATTAAAAATTAATTATTGACTTTTCTTAATTGATAAATTATTTTAAAAATAAAAAATTAATGTCAAGTAATTTTAACCATGCATAACTTTTTGAAAGAACGCCCATTTTAACAAATTTTGTATCATTAGAAAGATGGTAAAATGTACCTGTCAGGACCCTAATAAAGGGTCTAGTAGAATTTTCTTAAAGTCGTCATATCTTGTGTGCACATATAATATGATGATCGTCTACAAGTCAAAGGTTACAAGACTCTACCTATTTATCTATTCACTGCATTCATTTTATGAATATAATATATGTAATATCCTTTTAGTAAAGATAACTTTGGAAACCAATAATCCATAGTTCATCAGAACTGCAAAGAATCGGTATGTTTTATCAAATAGTAAAATATGGTGTTATCCTACAATAGACAGAGTCTTGGATAATTTTGCAATTTATCTAGTTCACATTCTAGGTTTATCTTACAGTTGATCTATATTTGTTTCTATCTTCAAGAAGTCCAATGGAGGAGAACTCTTCACTCATTCCTAGCCCAATCCTACCATGCATTAATCATGTAAGAGAACTATAGCAAACACAACTCAGTGAGTTATCACACCACACTTCACACAATTACAAGAAAGTTATTTAAACAAATATATGTAATGCAAAATCAAGCATATGAATGCCATCATCATACCTGGTTGTTTAGAATCCATGTAAGGTACGATTTATGCCCTTCGATATCAGGGTTTTGGAAACAATGTTATGTCGCCATTGTTCGAGTGAACTAAGATATGGGCTATTTTTAAAGACAAATGGCATCTTTCAAAGGCCCAAATACACTTCTTTTAAATTCTAGATCTCTTCTCATTTTTGAAATTAAACCTCAAACCTTAATTCCATGAATAGTGTCACCCTTAAGCAATAATCACGTTCTAGTCCTTACTCGAATGGATGGCATTTTCTAATAGACCACTTAGTTTCCACTAAGCAATACAATGGCCACATAAAGAGTTACAAATATGATAATGCCTTGCACGAAAAAAAAATAAAACTTTCTCTTTATAGACGCCGAAGGATTACTACATAGCAGTAGGGCCTATGATCGTATAGAGATGTAGTCTTGCAATGCATGATTAATTTATTTGTTTGGCTTATAATTATTATTCTAACTATTAAGTGGTCAATCAATATTCGATAAACATTCAACAATTACATCTCATAACACAATAATTATACAAAACATTAGTATTATCACTTCACACATAATTTTGAGCGCATCAAACAAATCACCAATCACATACAAGAGTCCCCAACCCTGCACACTTATCAATTTAGTATATATTAAAAATAAAGTGCAACTAATTACATGCACAAAACAATATGAAAAATCATAGAGATACTCACTTGGTTTTGACAACTAATCATTTGTGGTAGATCTTTAGGAAAATCTATATCGTTATCCAAATCACCTATATATATGAATAAATAAATAAATAAGAAGCATAATAACTATATTATATATGGATTTCCATATATGTATCCATTGTTGGATATCTATATTGTTGGTTTATTGAATTTATAAATTAAATGTAATTTATTTGAAATTATAAGGAGATCTTATTACCTTATACGTTACTAAATTATTTTCACATAATACAAATTTTGAATTATTATTACTTTTTATTTAGGCTCAACTCACATCTTCATCTTTATGTCCAAGTTTTCACTTCAATAATGATTTAATCAACCTACAATATATAAATGACTAGTTATTGATGATTTAACAATGGGGATCACAGTTCTCCTCTCTTTACTTCTCTCTCACTCTTCAAACATACCCTCTTGGACTCCTTTATATCGTCTGTCTCAACACACATTCTATCAAAGGCAATCTTATCTCTCTTGATTTGCTTCTCTCTCTAGCTCGTCATCTCTCTCTCTTTGAAAACCAAACCAAACCACCATAAAAAACACCACAAAAAGCCAAAAATCATGCCTCTGCCACCACAACAACCACCATCCCCCTTTCAAAAACACACATGCAACACCAAGTTGATGGTTTGAGTGTGATGGGTATCACTTGTTGACTAATGTTGGTGGTGCTTGCTTTACCTTCTTCGTTTGCATGGGCACGAGATGGCAATGCACGTAACGTACTCACCTTATCTAGAGGTAAACGAGGCCTGCCTGCATCGGCCCATGGGTTAAATGGGTTGGCCATTTGGTCCGCTTTTAAACGAGCCAAAATTTCTCAACCTGTGGTTAAATGAAATTTTTTTTTTTTGTTATTTTTTTATGTTAGTTTATGTAAAATTAGAATATTTATATATTTTAAGGTTTTATATATATTAAAAATTAATTTTTTACCATTTTGATTATTTATAATGAAAAAAGTTTTTTAAATAATTTATTAGATATCATATTACGTTTAAATCAATAAATATATACTTAAAATATGTTATAATGCTTATGATGCATGTATTAATCTACTTTCTTCCATCATATATCTTAAATAATCACAAATATGTTATTGTATTATTCTTATTCTTACATTTTCCTCTCTTTTTTTTTCTAACTCTTAGCTCGCATTTAAACGGGTCAAAAAAAAAGGCAGCGGCCTGTTTTTTTTAGCGGATAAACGGGCCAGCCCGTAGGCCACGACTTTATGCCTAGCTCTATGTGTGAAGGATGGTCTCGTAAGATCAGTTGATGGGTGCAATGAGGCTTTGAAGAACAACAAGCTGCTTCTGGGCTAACTCATCTGCAAGGTCTAATATGACCTAAGAAGATGTACTGATGATGTTGTTACTAAGCGTTGTGATTTCGGTTTTATGCTGGCATCTTTCCCTCTCTTTCATGTTTGTCCTTTTATTGAATTTCAAATTATGTATACTCGTTTAGAAATATTCCTTTCTATGTTAAGCAAAATAATTAGAGGGCTAATTATTGCTTCATAGAGGAAATCATAGATTATGTAGTTGGCAGTTGGAAAAAAAAAAAAGAAAAAAAGAAACAAAGAATCTATAAATTGTAAATGCATAAAAAATGTTACCATGTTTTTTGCAATTTAAGAAACAAAAAAGGAATAAGAAATGAACATTTTTAGTTCATATATGATTAAGTTATAAACATAACATAAGCTTTTGGCATATGATTCCAAATCCAAATGCCATATTTCTCTCCCTTATTTTTGAAAAATAAAACAGAGAGCAATGGTTATAAGAGGAAATACAGACAAAGAAATGTTAAAAAATTTAGTTGTCATTTATATAAGCATATGCAGATATAGATATGTTTTAATAATGACTTATGGTTTCATTCGAGCGTTCTCTAAATTAAATTTGGTATTTTGAGGTGCAATGAATATTTTCTATGAATGAAAGATGTTCTATTTTTAAAAAGTCAAAATGCTGTAATATCATCAATTGAGTTCTCTATTTGTGCCCATATTTTTTTTGTGTTTTTGTGCGTGTCGATAGTGGAGTGTTCAGTGGTTTGGGTAGCCGAAAGTAGCTGGTGCTTGGACATTGTCTCAATGAATACATTCGTTAGGTTGCATAAGAGCACAAAAAAATTTTCCCACACTGCCAAACTTTAAGCAACCATTCACCTGTATAATGTCTAGTTTGATAGCTCATTATTGAAGTTGTAATAATATAAGAAGTGGCCTTGCTAAGTTATGTTATTGAATAGGCTTGCTTGAAGTTATCAATGGTCCTTAAGTTTATTTTGTTGTTATAATAAGTAAATT
Organism: Combretum micranthum; assembly: GCA_024138025.1. Classification (NCBI taxonomy): domain Eukaryota; kingdom Viridiplantae; phylum Streptophyta; class Magnoliopsida; order Myrtales; family Combretaceae; genus Combretum; species Combretum micranthum. The sequence continues at coordinate 13,564 of JAMXBD010001911.1, forward strand.
ATTACTGATATTAGTTTAATCGTTAATAAAAATATATTAAGACGATGAAGATTAGTTTAATTGTTGTAAATATTAATTAAATATACTATATTAGGATACGTGGCATGATTCTATAGGTTAGAAGTGCCACGTTATTAATGAAGTTTAATAGCTCTAAATGAGATACCAAAAATAGTCTCGAAAGTTCAAGTACCTAATTGCACTTTTTAGCAAAGTTTATGTACCAAATTTGATATTAACCCTAATTTATATAAGCTTTATGATCCATAAGTATTTCTTAGATAGCTACCGTATTATATTTCTTTTATAGGTGCAGTTTTTCTTTTCTTCTAACGATTTAAAATGTTTAGTTTTGGCATAATAGAGTCTACCAATATTTATACATATATATAATTTACATAATCTATCACTCGACCACTACTCTTAATAGATATACATTAGAAACAACATAATCTCTCTTACTTAAAGTCACACTCACCGTATTTATATAACAACTAAAACAATTAGATATTATTATGACTTCTATAGAAAACTACCCTACTAGTCCTATTATTCTCCTACATATTATGGGAATGTTACATCAATTATAAATTAAATAAATACATCATTTTAAGTAAAATAAAAGCATATAATCTCTATAAAAACCTACCTCGAGTTATACCTAGTCATGGTATAACAATGACTTAACTAGTAATAATCTTTTATGGTTAGAAGAATGTAGCAATTATATAATCCTTCATTCGAACTATCTACTAATATTTCATTATTCTTATTAACATCAACCATACTTAAATCTAATTAAGTGACATTTAAGATTTAAACAACTTGGGAGCTAATTCATGACCAATGTTATTTTATCTTATTATTTACTAGCTTTATCTAATCCTATCACCTTACGTATTATTTCAAACTAGCTGAACCAATCCATTCTTCTTTTTTTTAAAATTTACTTTTAGAAAATAAAGTTTTTTCGCTTCCGAATACAATAAAGTTACAAAGGTTTACCTTGTTATATTGTGAAGATTATAAATTTAACATTCAGCCTTAATGTGACTAATTAAAAATTGAAGGAAAAAAATCCAGTGATCAAACGAAAATTGAACATATTCTTCTCAATAATTCTAGCTACAAAGATTGACTAATTTAGCTTCTACTATTTTTATTTTAATTCATGTATTGAGTAAGTTTGGTAACCCCAAGAAGGTAAAAAGGTTGTCTACAAGTGTGTTAGTTGTTGTGTAATTGTGTATGTTATGGTGTGTGTTATAAAACAAATACGAAAAATAATAGCAACTGAGAAAAGTAAAGAACTCAAAGATTTACATGAAAAACAAATCGAGAAAAACCACGGGAAGAGAGAAGAAATCCACTATTAGTTGAAGTTGAGTACAAGGTTGAGAGAATACAACTATAACTCACAAGTCTCTCAATATAATTTTGTCACACACAAAACCCTAATAAAACATCATATATATATATATATATATATATGCGTGCTGAAAGAAAGGCTGGCAGCTTAAGCTGCTAACTATGTTTTTACTTCAACGTAGGCAAGATGGCCGGCGACCATTCCAAGTAAGTCGGCGGCTTATAGAATTAGGCCGGCGACTTTGCCCAATCCTAACTCTCGAAAATTAATTCCAAAACAATGATGAATTTACGGCTGGCTTCAAAGCCCTTTGTGTCAACTTTCAAGAATTCGGGTCATCTTCAACAAATCTCTACCTTAACATGAATTCAGAAGTAAAATCAAAACGAATTCCATTCTTCAACATAGACAATAATCATTCTCCACCTCTTCCACAAAACCCCTAAAGGGTATCAATCAACAACGAACATTAACCAAGTCTAAGCAATGCTCAAACTTGGCTATTGGAAGTGACTTAGTCATCATATTAGCGAGATTGTCATGAGTGCTGGCTTTGCTCACAGCAATATCTCCACGAGCTACAACTTCATGCATAAAATGATACGAACATCGATATGCTTTGTCCTCTCATGGAACATCTGATCCTTCATAAGAAAGATGACACTCTGATTGTCACAATAGATTGTAATAGACTTCCAATCAAAACTGAACTCACCACATAAGCCTTTTAATCAAATAGCCTCTTTACAGGCCTTTGTAATAGCCATATACTCAGCTTCTATGGTAGATAAAGCAACTGTTGTTTGCAAAGTGGCTTTCCAGCAAATAGCACAACCACCAATGGTAAATACATACCCTGTGAGAAATCTTCGTTTATCCAAGTCTCAAGCAAAATCAAAGTCAATAAAACCAGCAATTCCATCTCTAGATCTACCAAAGTGTAAACAAACATTTGTGGTACCCCTTAAGTATCTAAGATCCATTGAATGCTCTAATGTTCTTTACCAGGATTTGCCATGTATCTATTAACTCAACTGACTACATATGACAAATCTGGTTTTATACAAACCATAACATACATAAGAGATCCCACGTGCTAGAATATGGAATCTTTAACATGTAGTTGATATCTTCATCTGACTATGGAGATAAAACAGATGAGAATCTAAAATGTGTTGCTAAAGGAGTACTAACCGGCTTAGCGTTCTGTATATTAAACCTATAAAGAACTTTCTCAATATACCCCTTTTGACTCAGGTACAACTCTCTAGCTTTTCTATCTCTTAGAATCTGTATCTTAAGAATTTTCTTTGTTGCCCCCAAGTCTTTCATCTCAAACTCTTTGGTTAACTGGGTTTTAACCCTTCTGATCTCTCCTTTGTCTTTAGCTGCTATCAACATATCATCAACATACAAGAGTAAATACACAAAAGACCATCACTACCCTTTATATAAAACACAACTATCAAAATTGCTTCTCATAAAATCATGAGAAGTCATGAATGATCAAACCTCTTGTACCATTGCCTGGGAGATTGTTTCAGGCCATAAAGGGACCATTTCAACAAGCAAACATGGTCCTCTTTCCCAATACTATAAAACACTTAGGCTGTTGCATGTAGATGTCTTCCTCAAGTTCTCCATGTATGAAAGCTATCTTCACATATAGCTGTTCAAGCTCAAGATCTTCCATTGTAATAATACTCAGCAAGGCTCTAATAGAACTGTGTTTCACAACAAGTAAAGACATATTTGTGAAGTCTACAGCGGAATCTGGCTGTAACCTTTGGCAACAAGTCTTGCTTTGTATCTAGGTTCTTCAAGACTTGAAGTTCCTTCCTTTTTCTTGTAAACCTATTTGCACCTAACAATCTTCTTACCCTTGGAAGTTTTACTAAATCCCATACCATTTTTCTAAAGGGATTCCATCTCTTCCTGCATAGTAATCATCCACTTACCAGAATTTTCACAACTAACTGCTTCTGAGTAGATTGAGGGCTCATAATTTAAATCGATTTCCTCTGCTACATTCAATGCATAAGCAACTAGATCAGCCTCACCGAATCTTTGTGGAGGTTTAGCTTCTCTCCTAGTCCTGTCTCTAGCAATAGAATATTGCTGCTGAGATGGTGGTGTAGAGACAATACTTCCTTATGTTTGAGATCTAGTATGAGAAGTAGACTGAGATATAGAACTAGAATTTATTTCAACCTCCATCTGCATGTTAGCTTTCTGCTGAGCTTCATCAGATGTAATACTAGAAGATAAGTCATGTAACATAGAATTTTCATAAAAAAAATATCCTTACTGACATGACTTTCTTCAATTCACGATACCATAACTTGTATCCTTTCACTCTAGACTTATATCCTAGAAACATACACTTAACAGATCTAGGCTCAAGTTTCCCAGTGTTAACATGAGCATAAGCAGGATAACCAAATATTTTTAAATTTGAATAATAGTAGCACCAGACCATACCTCATGTGGAGTCCTTTTATTAATTGCAGTAGAAGGCGATTGATTAATCAAGAAACATGCTGTAGAAGTTGCTTCTCTGCCTAAAAAAGACTTTGGCAATTTAGCATTTGATAGCATGCAACGAGCTCTCTCTAAAATTGTTCTATTCATGCGCTCTGCCACACCATTCTGCTATAGAGTACCAGGTACTGTCAAATGCCTCACAATTCCTTTAGACTTACACAAATCATTAAACTCTTTAGAACAAAACTCAGACCATTATCTGTGCGAGGACGTTTTACTGCTTCCCTGTATGCTTTTCAATCATGACCTTCCACTCCTTAAAAGTACGTAACACATCACACTTCTGTTTCAAGAAGAATACCCAAAGTTTTCTAGAGTAGTCATTAATGATTGTCAGCATATAGTTTGTACCTCCTCTAGAAGGCACCTTGGTTAGTCCACAAAGATTTGAGTGTATATAATCAAGTGTACCCTTGGTATTATGAGTCCCAATGGTGAATCTAACTCTTTTCTACTTCCCAAATACACAGTGTTCACAAAACTTCCATTTCCTTATGCTTTACCCACCAAGAAGTCCTCTTCTACATAGCTCAGCCATACCAACCTCACTCATGTGCCCTGGATACATATGCTAGATGTAAAGACCCGACCCACTAAATCCTGAGATTTAGAGTACCAAGTCCCCAATCACATATAATATTTTTACATTATACGTAAGGTTGTCCTAAAACTAACAGTTTATGAGAATTGTTTGATCAAATCTACTAAAACTTTATAAACAACCTTTAACAAAACAAGATTGCTAATAAAAGCAATCTATACATATATATACATCATATGTACAAAGTTTAGTGTCAATACAAGACACTACAGAAATTACAAGTTTTTCTTAGTACAAAAAGTAACCCTAAGAGATCTTAAGGTCTTTACAACTTAGGCTTCTCTATCAAGCCTTCTATACAAAGAATTTTGCTTTTAAACAAAAACTTCTCTAAAATCTAGAGGCATTTGAGTCCTATTCGTCCCACTCATCCATGAATCTCTCAAAGTCTGACTCGTAACTCAGATCATCATATAACTCATCTCCATTACCTACAAAGCAGCAAAAGTGAGCCAAAGGCCCAGTACGCAATAACAAAATACAAGAACAATTTATCAAGCAAACTTAAATCAAAAGAAATGCATCAATGATCAAGTCATTATCTTATTAAGTATTCTTTCAACAAAACAATAAGAGGGTATTCAAACCCCGGCATCACGCTTTGGGAATTTAGGGGTCCTGAGTAACAGCAGCTGCTTAGGAGGTTGATAGAAGCAGTTAGAATACTTATATCTCCTATATCTATTCCATAAAGAAATAGCTTAATTTAGGGTTAAAAAGTCGTTGCCCGACTCTACTTAAACCCAGTCCATAACATAAGCCTAGTTCAAAAGTTACCATAAACTTTGAACTAAACCATGGTATTTCCCCCTAAGTTTAAGCAAACGTTACTCAAATACTATTCCCCCTATCAACTACCCACTTAGCCAAAATGAATCGCTATTGCATCATAGTGTACCATTGCATCATGGTAAAGTCATTGCATCATGACTTGGGTTAAGCACCTAACTAACATGTTATTGCATCATGAGAGATTTGCTGCTCTTTGGACCAGATTAAATAGCGTAATAGACATCCAGTTCATCAAAACATTAAGTCGAACTAAATTAAATTAATTTAAGCATGCCTAGTCCTAGCACACAACAAATAGGCTATTGCGTACCTGAACTCGATAGTGTATTACTATATTCACTCGGAGGGGAAATAACCGAAGAACCTTTAACTGAAATAAGAATATCAAAACAATCAATAATTGAATGTAAAATTCACACACACACACACACACATATATAACAATCCTAGGTTAACTATACAAGGAGATTCAATAAATGTAACACATAGTTTTAACATCTAATTCATATATAAAACATGTTTATTTAGCTTATATATTCATTAGAAGATCATATATGAAGTAAAGAATGACAATTGAAGAAGATTGAATTTGTAAAACTCAGGAGATATGCGACCTTTTTACACAGGTAAAATTTGACTGAACTGGTAGTGTTGGAATTATACGCCGGCGTCGTTGAGCTCGGTGTTAAATATTTTGATTCTATTCGCATCTAATACCGCCTATACGCCGGCGGTGTTGAAGCCGTAATGGCCGACGTACACTTTGAAAAATAAAACGCTGGCAAATTTCCTTGCAAAAGCCGATGACATTTGAAGCGGCTTTAAAAAAATCGGTTCTGATCACATTCAACACCGCCTCTATGCCAGCGGCGTTGAAGTACCAGATGCCAGCATATGTTAAAAAACATACCTATTCGAAAAGAATTTATGTCTCTTGTTTTGCACTTTGCAAATTTATAACTTATAACATTTTTAATCCTTCTCCAAGCTCATATTTAGCTTCATATACTATCTTCTATCCACTATAATCAATTTTAGCAACTTTGAACACTACAACAACACATTTAACTACTTCATTCACATTAAATCCTCTCCTCCTCTTCACTTCAACTTCAACTACTCAAATCAACATCACTCCTCACCAATACCCCTCACTACTACCATAACACATAAATAAGTTCATACAAAAACAAAACACAATCTAACCTATATCAATGCATGAACCATACAACTCAAAAGACATTTACTTACCCTACCATAGATTTCACACATATACTACAAGAAAGAAATAAAACAGAGTCTATACTAGCTTTAACTTACATGTTGAGGCTTTGGCTTGGAGAGATTTTTGAATCCAAAAGCTTGGTATTGGTCTTTGGTTTAGGGCTTGTAGTTTGAAGAAAAGGAAAAGAGAAAGGAGAGAAAGAAGAGGGAAATTCGTATGGGAAATGAGGGTTGCTAAAAGAGGCAATATTTGATCAAATTTGTGACTCATTATTATCTTAAGTTTGAATTTTGAGGCATATAAGACTTTGGGGTTAAATTTAGCTTAATTTGGAGCTCATTTGGGTTTAATTTAGGCTTGAAAATGGGTGCACTTTTGGAAAATTTTGCCAACAAATTCTTAAGAAATTCAAAAGTTGTTTTTATAATTCTAAACATAACATATACATATTAATTCATAAAAGACACAAACATTAATTACACTATACACACATTAATATACATAAAACAATAACATTAATTTCATTACACATAATCATTTACATCAATAATTTACATTAATAAACATAAAACATCACCACTAGAGAACCTTTACTGATCTCCAGAACTCCACCTTCATCGGTGTATTTGTACCCTTTAGAATCTAGAGTACTCAAAGAGATCCAATTTCTTTTAAATCAGGCACATGTCTTACATCACCAAGTGTTCTGATCACACCATCATATATCTTTATCTTAATAGTTCCAACACCTGCAACCTTGCAAGAGGCATTATTACCCATCAAAACAGTACCCTTTGAAACCGTTTCATATATTGAAAATTATTCCCTATTAGGATACATATGAAACGTGCAACCAGAATCAAGAATCTACTCCTCACTTACTTCATGATCATAATCAGAAGCGATGAGGATTTCACCATCACTACTAGCATTTGCAACATCGACTTCACCGAATTTTTCTGGTTTATTTTCCTTTTTATTCTCAGCAGATTTCTTGTTTTTGTTTTGTAACTTATAACACTCAGACTTAATGAGCCCCTTTTTCTTGCAATAATTACAGGTCTTGTTCCTATTTGCAAATTTAGATCTGCTCCTATTCTTTCCACCAGAATTTCTATCTTGGGTCATTCCACGAACATTTAGACCCTTTGCTTGAGACTCAGATCCAACCACAAGTTGTTTCATCCTCTCATGAGAACTCAAAGTTTCATAAACCTCATCAATAGTGAGAGTTTCATGACTATACAATATAGTGTCTCTAAAGGTCGAATATGAGGGAGGCAAAGAACACAATAAAATTAACGCTAAATCCTCCTCCTCATTCTTAACTTCTAAGGTTTCTAAATCAAAAACAATTTCCTTAAAAGTAATCAAATGATTCTCTAGAGACTCACCTTCTGACTACCGATGAGAGTATAATCGTTGCTTCAGATGTAGTTTACTGGTTAGACTCTTTGTCATACATAACTGCTCCAGTTTCAACCACAATCCTGCAGCAGTCTTTTCTTTTAACACATCATGTAAGATCTGATTCGATAGATGCAGATGAAACTGAGATAGGGCTTTATGATCCTTATGTTGCTTCTCTTCAGGTGTCCATGACGCATGCATCTTATCAAACCCTAACAGTGCATCATCCAGATCATGTCATTAGGGATAACATGATGTTGCCGTGGGCTTGGGAGATAATGCTTCTACCAATCAACATGTCATAGTTATATCTTCCTGCACTTAAGGACTACCTCTGGCTAAGTAGCAGTGATGTATAAGATACTATGATTATGATTGACTATCATGAGTATGAGGTTTGCTTAGACTCAATGATCTAAGGGACCTCTTACAGTGTTTACAGCATTAGAGTAAGGCTCTTGCTTACCAATATGCTATGATCCCTTTTGAGAAATTATCTAGTTGTGCTTAAGCAGTGATAGTGGCATTTGTCGCTTGGGATCCAAATCTTTAGTTTTGTTAGTAAAGGGGGTATTTTACACTACTTGACTGCTTAATATGAGTTACTAGGGAGGTTGTCTTTGTTAACTGCAATGGCTTCTAGCACATTTGGGAGTCAATACTCTTGTTAGTCTGCAATACACAAGCCTAACAAGTTATCATGTGCCTGGGAGTCATTACTCTTACCAGTCAGCAGCAACTTTTAAATTACCCCATGTAGACTTTGTTTTATGAAGTCTTAGATTTCATGCAGACTCTAAGACAATCATCAAGCATGATGCAAGTCAGGGATTCAGAGGTAGATTAACCATATGTTGGATAGCAATGATCATGATGGAGTTACCCCGAGAGCTGTTGCATCGCAGAGATTACATAAGAGCATATTGTGAAGTATTCATCATTGTGACACGCCAATATATCCTTCTATGGTGAGTGCCACATGGGAGCATCGTATAGTCGGCATGGTACATGTTTAGCTTATGGCGTAGAATCTACAATATTAGGGCAGTACTTAGGCTTAAGGTATCAAAGCCGTGATTCCAAAGTGCTGCATGAGCTTGAAGGCATGGAAGCCATGATATCAAAGCATTGCTTGAGCTTAAAAGCATAAAACCCGTGATGTCACAGCATTGCCTAGGCTTGAAGACCATGATGCTAGGGCATTACTTGAGCTTAAGGTGCAAAAGCCGAGACGCCACATATTACCTGGGCTTTAGGTGATCTCGTCTAGGTGGTACGAGAGGTAACATTTGATGATGATGACCCACTAAGTAGGATTCTCGTATTCCTAACTTCAAATGCTGGTTGTTACTTGATTGCAACCTATGGTTATGGTTGTAGTGTTTGCTCATTTACTCCCTGAGGTACTTTCTTCTTAGTGGTTGGAGAGTTCTCTGGCACTATTGCATCAATTGTGCATTATTCCATTACATAATAAGCATTATCTTTGTGTTGGCAATGGTAACATCTTACGTTTTAGCAAGAAGGATGGCATTGATATGAGGAGTGTTATCTTCAAGTGCTAGCATGATTTGTTTGATCATGTCAAAGTTGGTGTTGTCACAATGTTGATACATGCTATTATTGAAGTTAGTTAGCTTTCTTCTTGGAGGTAGCATCACGAATGTATAAATTTCTCTTTCTCTAGTGGAGTCGCTAATAATGTATGGGTAAAATTCCGGATGCAACGATCATATACATGCTATGTGACTATCGCGCTATACATGACCTTAGGAAACAACACATATAATGGTGTTCAAGAGAGAATCATGCAGGAAAAAGGTGTAGGCATTCTCAATAGGCTCTAAAAAATGTGTGACAGGTGAAGGAGTTAAAAAGCACCAACCTCACTAAATTGGATTAATCAATATCCATTCTTGATTAGGACAAGTGATTAATTCACTAAAAGGAAAATCCGGCAGCATTACGACATTTGTCTAAGATTTCTAATTATCCAAATGAGGTAAGGATTAGGAGTCTTTTATAAATCTTGCTATCGGTGTCATCCATCAGATGAGATGAATGACTAACGGCTAAGATAAGTCCCTCCCATAATGGATGTAGAAGTAGGCTTTCTTCTCAACCCAGGCTCAGTAAGGCCTTCATTTGTAATGTATGTAAACTAATTTGAGAAAGTTGGAATTAGGCAGGTCAATTCCAATGGGCCCCACTTCAAGACTACCTTACTATAACTCCCTTGATCATCCCAATTATACCGAGCCTAACTTTTTAAGTTCTGTCATATTAGCCCAAAGAGTTAAACCCAAATAAAAATTAGGCTCAAAGCTTTTATAAGCAAATTGATATATCTATAAGGTTTCAAGCCTTTGATGTAGAGTTAGGAGTGGACACAGGATTATACAACTAGGGGGATGGGGGCGCAGATTGTAATTAGGTTAATCTTAAAATTATTATTAATATTCACTCACTACTATAATTTTATTACATCTTATATGTTTATGAGAATTTCATAATAATTTCAATGTGATATTTTTATTACATCATGAAAAAAATCATTTAAACAATAATTACGGATATTTAGTGTATTTCATAAACGATGATATATTTGTCACTTGAAAATTAATTATCAATGAAAAATATAGAGCTTTAATCTGTATAAATTTTGTTTTAAATAAAAATAAATCATAAAATATATCTATATAATATATTTATTCAATAATTTGTGGTCATTTTTCTTTGCATTACATGTAAAAAAAAATAATGTTACTGAATCAAATTATACAATTAATGTGTAATATGATTATTACTTTTGAATATAGAATAGTTACTAAGAAGAATTTATTTTGTTAGATAATTTTATGATAAAAGAGTTTAAAAATATTAGTTACTATGAAAGAAAAAGGTATATATTGTGTGTGTGGGGGGGGTGGTTGTTGTTTAAGAGAGAGAGAAGAAACATGTAATAAATGCATGTTGAAAAAGTAAAAATAAGCCAATAGGATTTGAACCAATGATCACATGAATGTAGATGTAGATACTTAACCACTAAACCATAAATAGTCTTTTGTTAAAGTTTACTTTTTATAATATATATATATATAACATATAATTTTTCTTTTTAAAAAAATCAAAAATTAAATTTTCTCGAGTCTGGGGGGCTAGGGCCCCCATCGCACCTCCTATATCTGCCCCCGTGTAGAGTACTATCGTGATAGTCTTGGATCTGACTTATGGATTTGTGGTGGTAATTAACACCACAATAATTCAATTAATGGATTTAACCTCTAGTTGGACTCGTAATATTAGAAATTTCATGACTTATGACTCATAAATATTCTTTAATGGACAAATTATGATATTGCTATTTTTTTTTAGATCCCTTAATAAGCCTTTCATGATTTTGATGGGAAGTCATATATGGACTCACACATTTTAAATTTATTTGTCTTCTCTATATATTTATGGATTCTAGTAAGCAAAATTCTATAGCCATGGATGTTCTTATCACATGTTATAATATGCGGCGAAGCCATTAACACCCCTAATGATCTTGTTAATGACAATGAGTAGGGTTATACAAAAATTACTTTTGGAATATGAAGCTCTTTCCTAGCAAATACAATAAAAGTACAAAATTTGATAGCGTGCTATACTCTGAAAATTCTAAACTTAAATTTTTTCCTTAAATTGATCAAATGGAAATTTGAAGAAAATAATCAAGTGACCAAATGTAAATCTAACCTTTAATTTGAGTTCTTGAAAATTCAAGAAATGAAAACGGCTATTTCCTCTTTAATTTTTGCTATTTTTTATTTTTAATTCATGCATAGAGTAGGGTTTGTACACTAAGCGAGCAAGAAGGTTCTTTATAAGGGTGTCACTAGCACACGCAACTGTATATGTCAAGGTGTTTGGTGTGGTGCACAAAGTATTTTCAATCGAGAGGCATCTTAATTCCATTGTTTAAAAGTTATTAACTTTTACCCTAAAATTTGATTATTTTGAAGTTGTATAGAAAATTTTGGAAAAAGAATATATATAAAAAATATGTTTTGATTATTTTATAATTATGGTGAAGGTGGCAATTGGATGTGAAAATTGAGATGTAAAAATTCACCTATTTTAAAGAAAAAAAAGGTTTAAAAAATATATTATATATATTGAAAAAGTAAAATTTAACTGGTATTTTATAAAAATGAATAAAGTGAAGGTCAATAAATCCAAATTTATAGGCATATATTGGAAATTTAATTTAAAAAAAATAATAGGACACATATAAATTTGTTACATAATGATACACCCACAAGCATATAATATAACACATAACCATAACTTAGTTTGATACACCCACAAGCGTATAACACACAAACATAACTTAGTTTGATACACCCATAAGCATATAACACATATTGATATTTGGCATGTGAGAGACATTCCAAGATTGATTTCCACTTGCAAATTTGTCATAGGTTCATCTCCATTTGAAATAAAACTCTTCATGCTAAATGTTGTAGCTCAAATGAAGATGATGAGGGCTCAAGATCGCGAGGACAACTTCGTAATTGTAAACTCTTTTCAATCAAGTGATCCTCCCTTTCCTTCATTGTGTGGTTGCTTATACTTTTCATATTTAGTAAATACTTCGACAAAGTCATCAAATGATAGAGAAAATGCTTCAACTTTTGTCACTGACTGGATAGTTTGTTTTGCAAGGGGAAGTTTTCGCAATGGAGACTTAAGGGCTTTTATAAGCAACTCTTTCCCAAATGAATCATCTTTTGTAAATTGCTCCGTAGGTAATTCCTCATCCGCAGGTGATTCCCTTTCCACAAGTGATTCCTCATTCACACTGTTGCTATTGAATGCCAAAACTTTACCTTCAACAATATGGATCATTTTGTAGATAGGATATCCCTTTTGATAGATGTTTGTTTCTGATTGGATTACCACTGCACATGCTCGTTCTTCTAATTCTTTTTTTATTTCGCTACCTAGCTCCTCAAATTCTGTCACCTAAACATATAAGGAAAAGCGTTTTAGCGTATTTGATATAAATTTTAAGTTTGTTAGATTTGATATTGTTCTTTATTTGCTAGTTGATAGAAACTACATTATGGAATAGTCTTTTGCAAAAATGCGACTTTATCTCCCTCCTCAATTCCCTTGGAATATTGTTAAGCAAGCTCTCAAGATTAACTTCACTCACTCCATGCCACTTAGGATGCCGACACACTTCTTCCATCAAGGGCTTGGGCAGACTATCGGCTAGAGGCCAGTCAAGTAGTCTTTCTCTTTTCTCATTCTGTTTCGCCAATTTCTCCTTCAATTTTGCCAATGCAGAAGGTGTTCTAGATTGCAAGTACAACTGAACGTTGTAAAGAAAAAAAGAGAGCATATATTAGTGTAGTAGATGTATTTGCCCATATAACCAAATCATTAACTAGTATTTAAAAAAGACAAAAAAGAAAAGCAAACCTGTGCATTTCCAATAAGTAGAGCATATAGAATCAAACCAAAAAAGCAAATGAAGACCGCAAAGAATGCATCCCATATGTATTTTCCAACCATGACGTTTAATCCCGATGAACTACAAATATTTCAATACAATTTCACAATTTTAGAACTCTAGGGCTTACATAAACATTTGCAGATGGTATTATTGGAAATTTCTCATTAATATGTCATGTATATTAATAGCTTATTATAAGCATTTGAATTCAAATATCAAACAATTTAACTTTTATGAGAACAATAATTTTTTTTGAAAATCTAATATTAATATTTCGTATATGCTACCTTGTAAGTACATATTTAAAGTTTAGATTTGCCATTACTTGTGACCCTTTAACATCAATATGGAACCTATATTTTATAAAATCTACATGTTTAGGTAGCTTATGAAGCCTAAGAACTTTTTTATTTTCTTTCTCTTGTTTAAAAATTATAATCACTAAAATCGTGATATTAATATTGTAAGTTAGTAGAGATTTTAATATAAATTAAAAATACATGCAGATATAATTAACATAACTTTCTCTTATCAAAGTTTAAGCCTAAATTTCTAGGTGGCTAAATATTTATACTCAACTAAACTTAAACTTCTTGTATTTACTAATTTTCATCTCCTTTACCATGATATGGTCCATGTTTATTGATGAAAAGTACAAATGTTGATGATAAAACTTGAGGTAGTAAGTTTGATTGGGTATGAAATTTAGCAACTTCAAATATTTCCTATAAAACTTAAAAAAAAAAAAAGCATAATATAGATAGTAATTTTACATTATCTATTTAAGCAACTACTAAGGCCTAGTCTTAAATAATGGATAATAGGTTACACTAAATTAGTAGGATTTTCTTTATATCTTTTAAATCTAATTATATCTATTAACAGTATTTTATGAATATGTGCATACTAGCCTACCTATGTTAAAAGTTTACAAGCTAGCCTATGCCCTAGAACCTATAATGGTATACTTGGTACATGTTCAAGGCAGTTTCTAAAGTAGCTAAAAGGTCATTAGTACCCATAAATATAGGTCTCAAAAATTTGGATATGAAACATATATATCCTATCGTCTTTTTACTTCAACAGTTACTGATATTCAACTTAAGTGGAAACACATTTTATATATAATGCATATAGTATGGACTTATTACCTAACTATAGCGTGTAAAGAAAAAGAAAAGATTAAACATGAACATACCTAAGGCTGTTTAGGCCCCACCAAAAGCTCCTAGTGACCTTCACCATAAAATCTGTGGATCCAATGATATCGGACGTAACCGCATCACGGTACATTCCATAGTTAAAGTCATCGTCCGATGTTGGAGCACAAATATCACTGAGATTTCGACTATATATATAATTACGGTGACTCTCGCAATATAAGTCAGGTTTACGGCATCCATAGATATGGAGTTCCTCGTGACAAGCTCCTGTTAAGCAATCCATTCTTCGATCCACAGAACGTATATACCAAAAACCTCCAAGGACCTATTTATTACCATCAAATTTAATCATATAAGTGAATTGATTTAATCACCATTATAGGCATAGGGTAACCAGATGATTGCAAGTTAAATGTTAAATTATCTAGTATAAAAATAATTAAGTAAAATCACTAGATTGGCATATTTATCATGATATTAGTTGCCCTTGTTTCTAAGGAAAAAAAAAATAATTTATTCATCAATATCAATATTTGAGTATAATACAAGACCTTGAGTTAACAATGTAAATGCGCCATTCATGACAACAAAACTAAATATCTTGAGTTGAATTCATCCACTGTCTACTATTTATATATTTGGAAAGCACTCAATATTTTTATTTTAATATTTTCTCCTCATAAAATGCATTTCGTTAGTTAGGAAAAAATATATATAATTTTGATGTCTGAATTTTATACATTTTTGCAATTAATTATTTGAACTTTATTTATTTTTACAATCAACTACCTAAACAGAGTTAGTTCAAGTATAAGGGTTTATTTGGATACACTGATTTGATATTTTAGCATCGTTTTCAAACCGAACTGATAGCACATGATACCATGAAAAATTTATAGTTTTATTTATAAACTGATTAGACCGAACCGACACAGATATGATACCACTGAATTATAGATGTTGATCTGATACATATCCAATACAGACAAAAATTTGACAATCCAAACAGGTATAAATGATATCGAAAATTTTATAAGTAGTAAATTTGTACTCTTAAATTTTAGGTAGTTAATTGTAAACTTCTAAAAAATTTTGGCATCGAATGTAACTTTTATCCCTTTTTTTTTTTTCTTTTAGTTTTAAAATAAGGTCTAAACATTTATTTCAATGATATGAATATCATATATAGAGTTCAAACATTTTAAAAGAATATAATTGCACAAATTTACTGGTCATTAGATCCATGGACGATGTCCAGGCAAGAATTTTCCATTGTGATCATGAATGATGATTCTCAAACTAGACTATTACTAACTACTCTTACAATGGGACCATGAATCGTCTACCAAAATTCACTTACATGACTTGCCAGCGAAAATAGAAGGAGATTACAGGCAGCTCCTATCCATTCGTACTTCCGAAATAAACCTGTAACTGCAGCTATGTATGCTGGACAACATCGTAAAATTCGTGGAACAAGTTGGACTATCACACCAAACTTAAGCCATGATTTTAAATGTGATTGCAAGCCTATTGCCCATACCACCACCTGATGCAACAATATTACGAAATTATTCTAGAGTACTAAAAAGTCGAGTTTAGCATAATCCAATACATACTATCATACTTGTTGGAGGACAAATACGGAAAATTGATTAGTATATCAGACGAAGTAATTTATATTATCAGATGATACTAAGCCGAGCTTTTAAAAGGCTTGGGCTTGGTTATCTAACAAACTAACAAACTACAATTGAGCTGAGTTTTTAATAAGCTTGAAAAGTATAAGAGTGAGTTTGAACTCGTTATGATTCGTGAATTTGAGTTCAGCTCATAGGCTTGTCTAGCTTAATGAGATTGAACAAGCTCAAACTTGAACTTTGGCTCATTTACATATATAATTATATTTGTAATATTTATTAATACAAATAATTATATAGTATAAAAATATTATTTACTAGTCTGTTCATGAGTTAGCTTGCGACTCTGAAGAAAAGTTCAAGCTCAGCTTATTCAATTAAACGAACATTATTTTGAGCTGCAACTCCAGCCTGAGCCTACCTGGAGCTAAAGCAAGTCAAACTTGAGTAGTTCGACTCATTTATAGTCCTACTTATGGCTCATTGGAGTGATAATTTAAACTTATGGATTGGTTTGTAATGAGAACAAGTTCTATAAATAAACAATTTTTCCTTCAACATGTTTATTGATAATCAAATCACTGATAAAAGCGATAATAATACTTAAATATCAGAAAGGTTAAATGATACAATACCTGCGGAAGAGGAAGGGATGCCATTATGGCCACTACACGAGCTTCCATACTTGACCTTCTGCCAAGAGATAGAATCCAAGAATGTTTAGGCCGCGAAATGGATTCTTCGCTTGCTCCCTTTTTTCTGGGCCGCGACTTCAACGAGTTTAAAAGTCTATTTCCGCATGGAATGGATTCTTCGCTTGTCCCCTCATTTCTTGGCCGCGACTTCAACGAGTTTAAAGATCTATTTCTGCAAGGAATGGATTCTTCGCTTGCCTCCTCATTTCTTGAATCTCGACTTGTACCACGACAACTCTTGGACCACCATGATAAATCATGAAGTATATCCACAGTTGTGCGCAATACAACTGCCACAATCCTCAGATTTTCGTCCAACGCAAGACAAGTTGATGACCTATCCATTATCACCGGAAGATTTTTTTTTTTTTTCCATCAATTTAAAATGCCACCTTAAAATATTTACTGAAATAGCTATCGATCTGAAATAATTACTAAAATAATTCATTAACAGAAATCACTTGGTAAAAATGCAAATTCTATCTAAATTTTTTAGTTAAATCATATTGTATATAAAATTTATTTTTAAGCCTAAATCGCATTTTTAAGATGTGATTTGAATGTGTTATTTTTTATAATTAAATTAATCCCGATCCTATTTTGATAATTATTTTTCTATATAGAATGATTAAACCTACCATCCACTCATCATCAGAACATAGAAAAACAATGGATCGACAGCAATTGCTATTATGCCTAATAGCAATGTGATCTCTTCAGAATAAACTTTCGCTTCTGTTCCGTCGTCATCTCTTGTTTTTGTTGCTCCAAAAACGCTGTTTGGTTCGTTTCTATTACTCAATAAACGTGCAACTCCAAATTAGAAGTAGTTTCACACAATAGGTAAGGAAAGAAAAAAAGAGAGCGTATATATTTACGCATTAAGGATATATATATATATTTAATTTTAGATATATCCATATAATATTGTTAAATCATTTTATATAACTTTTTGGCTCTTTGGCAATAACCCAATGTAGACAAAATGGGACAAGATAGCTAATATATATAATTACCTACATATACTTATGATATGGTTAGTATGCAGCAATTTACAATCTTAATGTTGTAGCAACTTCTCATTATATATAGATTAACATTGATAGAAAAGTAAGCTCGAAAAAATGCATTTCATTTGTAATCAAGAATGATTGAATTAGGTTTTTTTTTTTTAATTTTTTTATATTCCATCTGTTCATGTTATTTTTAAATTTTTATGATAGGGGGCAAATCTATGTTTCTTAGGTTATTTTATTACTAAGCCTTCTATTAGGTTCTTAGGATGACATATTAGTGACTCGAAGAATTGTCTCCTTTAAAAACTTCTTAGTATTACTTATGAGGTTTTTAAATAGAATTTCTTAGCAAACCATATACAAACAATCAATGACATGTTATTATCCCCTTTATTTTTATTTATATCTTATCTGTATTTGATTTGATTTCTTTTTTTTTTTCTTCAATATGTATCTATTTGAAATTTGGTATTTGGAAAACCATCTTATTTGTAACTTATTCATTTATATTTTATAATAATGATAGTAAAAGTGGCGATTGGAGTGTGATTATTTGGATATGAAATTTCACATATATTTAAGAGAAAAAGGTTATATTATATATATATATATATATAATGCATTGGAAAAGAAAAATTTTATTGATAACTTTATAAAAAATGAATAAAGTGAAGAGAATAAGTTCATTTCATAAGGATTCTTGGGATATTCAATTTTAAAAGAGAGACATGTATGTACTTTTGCCTTCATCTTTTTAACACTTGATTCGTGACAAATATGCTCACTTCAATTGATGTCAAAATGACACCAAATGAACGAAAAAAAGATGAATCAATCAGACACAGACAACTGTTAGACAAGTTTGGTATAACAAATCCCAAATCTAAGTAAGTGTCTTTAATTAAGGACCGGTGTTTATTTATGGACCTCACTTTATTTGCTAAGAACTTAAGTCCTTATATTAAAATCCAAGGCTAAATGCCTAAAAATTATTTTCTGTTAAATATGAGTAAAGGTGCTATATATGCCAACTGGTCTTGTGGCATGAAACATGCAAAGAACCTTTTTCGATTTAGATTCATAAGAAATTACACTTCATTGTTTTGAACAAGTTACATGGAATGTATATAACAATAATTTTTAACATAAAAAGAGTATATTAATTATGTAATTGTTTTAGAAACTATCTTTCTGTTATTATATATGCCAAATTTTTTTTAGCAATCAATGCATGAAGAATACCAACAAAATGAAAAGGAAAACTATAAGGAGCAAGGCATGAAGAAAATTAACCTCATCGGCATGGGCGGTTCTTTGTTAGTCAAACCTATAGGATCTTCCTCAGCCATTTTCTTTGTGAAATCGTAGTGACTTGAACCGTCGGTGAGCTACAAAATGTGTCTAAAGAGAAACTTATTATTAGTTAGATGTGGAGAAAAAAGAAGGGAGGGGGGGAGGGGGGGGAAGGAGCGAGAAGGGAAGAAAAAGAAATAATATAAAACAACATAATTGACTATCACAAACTATCTTATTTGATTAAAGTAGATTAAATTTGTCAAATATAGTTCGATACATATTTTTGAAAATCTTATTTTCATAGTAAGCTTCATATAAAGATCCAAGGTATTCTAAAACATTTTTTTATCTCTCTCTTGACAATAGATACTAATGTTACGTTGGTATGACGAAATTGTTCGAAATGAAATGGAATGGATTGGAATGAAAAAAATGGAATGAAATTAAATCAGAGATGGAATTATGAATCCATTCATTTGTTTGGATGCATCTTGAAATGAGAACGAATAGATATGATATTTGTCAAAAATATCCTCAATAATAATGTAATAATAAATGTATAAAAGGATAAAAGAGTAATATACCAACAATCATTAATGAGGATAGGGTAGAATCGTGATTCCGCCTTTAAGAAGGCAGAATCAAATTCCCATTGAAGCCGGAATCTTCAATTCCCAGAAATTGTAATTTGCGGTTTTTAAAAATGCATTCAAACATAAGAATGGGAATAGAATCCGGAATCACGGTTCCATTCTGGGTTCTTCCCGCATACTAAACACAACATAAATATTGATGTGTTCATAAAATCCATCAAAATATTATCTTCTGGCTGTCGTCTTGTCAAGTTAGCTCAAATTTTTTGTACTTTCATTATGTGGATGCATGAATCACATATAAAGAAGAAGCATAATCAAACTGCTTATTAGGCTGTTTAGTGAAGACAACTAAAATTAAGGTTTGAAAAATTCAAATATACTAAACAACAATTATGAATAAGGATGGTAACACCTCCCTGAAGTCTGTGGAAAAGCTTTGCTCCATTCATGCATGAAGCCCCGAAGGAATTAAGCATATATGGATCGAAATCAGTTCAACGTATAGCCTCATAACCATGGGGGAAGAAAAAGCATTATAAGTGTGACAAGGTTAAATAAATTAATGAATAAATGTGAGATTTGGTACCTGAATTTTGTTTATTTTTATAATTAATTATTTAAAGTTTAAAAAGATAAAATTTATCATCAGTAAACTTCTTGAGGTGCTTATAATATCTAGATTAACTTCGTTTAAGTAGATAACTTTAAAAATAAATAAAATTTAGGTATTAAATTGATACTTTTAAATTTGAAATAGAACATTATAAAATTGACAAAATTTATATATCAAATATAATATTTAACCTAAATTAACTTTGACCCTTTTGGAGTCTTCTTTACAAGTATTTAGCGAGGAAAAACCTAAAGAAGACTAGTTAACTAACTTTTGATTCCCTAAAATAAACTTAGATATGTGAATCATGGAAAGATAGTCATGCACGTATCCTTGGTTGAAAAGTTATTAAATGTTCAAATAGTTTGGGAGTCTTCCCTCTTTCGAATAAAATGTGTAATCAATAAAGACTAGAAGAATTGAAATCCAAATTAACGGCCGATTATACCAAATTATTTGAATATCAAGGTTTTTTATTATTTATTTTTTCCTTTCTTTTTTTGTGCCTGACTAGCTTTAACGTTAGGTCAATAATCAAACCAAAATAAAATTTTTGCACTAGAATAATTACCAAACTCAGCCTTAAGCCAAATCGAAATTCTAGTTTTCTGTTTGATTACAATATAGTCGGTTCAAGGCTCAACGGTACAAAATCAAACCGTGCCGACAGTCGAGACTCAGTATATTAACGCCATAGATTCGTTTAAAAGTAGATTTTTTTTTAATCCCTCAGACTTGTTAAGGTATTGCCTATCTCCATGATATATATATATGTGTGTGTGTGTGTGTAAAGATATACAAAGACCAGTATAGTTACGTACCTCCTGAAGGAACTTTCAAAGCTCAAATGAGGATGTTAATTGGTAACTCCTCGCTGAACTATGTAGAAGCTTGCTCCGTTTATGGATGAAGCCATAAATGAATTACATATTTATATATGTGGATGGGAAGCCAGTTCAGATGCATGTTTTCAGGTACGTCCAAAGAATAGCGACTTGCACATGTGGAAGTTGGAAATTATAAAAAAGTTTGGACAAAAAAAAAAAAAAAAGGACAAAAAGAATAGCGACTTTCATGTTAATATGTTATTTTTTTTTTTTTTTCTTTCCATTAAAGCTATTACAACTAAAGGAAAAAAAAAAAAAAAAAGGAGGAATCGAATCCATTGGATTAAAAAACTCATGTACAACGGTTTTCTGTACAATTATTATTAGATGGAAAAAAAAAAGGTAAATACATGTTGGGAACTACTTAATTATTTAGTGATGTGTTATTACAAAACGTTCAGATAGTTTGGAATTCTTCCAGAGTTCGAATAACACATGTATTCAATGTAGAATATTTAAGGTTAAGTGCAAACCAAAATAGTTAACTTAGTCGAAATAAATTGATTATTAAGGAAAAAAAATTCTTTCTTTTTTTTTTTGGAAAGGAAATTAATCATTTTTTTAGGTTTATGATTTGGTTTGCATAATCCATTAGAACAAAATTTTTACTAAAAGTGAGTAAAAAAACCAATCAAAACCTTAAATCATATAAATTTTGATTTTGATTTTAAATTTTGTTTTATTCACAATTGATTTTAAGGTAAGGTTCACAATGCAATTTGCAAAGTTAAATAGAATTGAACCACATTTACCTTAACAAAGGAATATTGCTAATAGATGTGACGCTGATGTGATGGACTACCAAGAATGGGACTGATTATAAATAAAAATTGATCAGTGGGTACTAAGGCTTTTTCTAGCTTGGCAATTCCAATGCTTAACTCAATAATTTGGAGAAAATCCATTGATGGGTAATGCAATAGTGATGACCATACTAAATAGTGATGACATCTATTTATAGTGTGGAGTCAAACCATATTAGAAAATGGATCACCATTAGTGGGTTGTCCTCGATATATCTAGAAATTATACCTTGAAACAATAGGAATGTAATCTCTATATTAATGTGATTTTCAGGATCTTCGCATGACGAGTAGGAACAGTTGGCCTGTTTGTTGGTGGTCCAATGGACGTCAGCTTCACCTAGCCAAGACGGAGCTCTTCTCAAGACATCTACAGGGTTGTTTGTCATGTCCTGAATGGGGAATAGTATAGATTTAGATGACTATATCTATTTAATCTTATTTAATTATATTTAAACTTTATTTAATTTTATTATTTCAGGAATTAAAAATATTTTACGTTCATATGCTAAAAAAAAAAAAAACTATATTTTAATTCCTATTTAACTCTATTCAAACCTTATTTAATTTCATAATTTTAATGATACCAAAAGTATTTTGTTCAAATGCTAAAAAAAAAAAAAGATTGTGTCTATTCAACCTCTATTTAATTCTATTTAAACTCTATTTAATTTTATGATTTTAAGAATACTAAAATTATTTAATGTTTATATACTAAAAATATTTACATTATAAATATTTATACTAAAAATATCAAAATAAATGCTTTTACTTTAATAATAAATAGATAATATAAGACCAAATCTCAATAGCCAGATACTAGCACCTGCCTTTTATTTGACCACCTCTAAGTACATATAATAAATTTGGCATTTTTTCTTTAATATATATTTGAAAACGTGGCATTAGTGTATAATAGTTTTAAAAGTTTTCTACCCTTTCAACAGCATTTCATATAACTGAGCATGCTATATAATGTGTTTGTCCATATCTGGTCATCGTCGGAAGCAACTTTATACTATGGCTAAATTATATGAGGTTACTGTAACACTTTGTTAAAGTTGCTTTTTGACTTTGAAGCACGTTATTAATCATGCATTATTAAAATAGTTTTATTAAGATCACGTTTTGGTTAGTTTGAATTTTTTTTAATTTTTATTGACGATTAATTTTTAATATTTTATTTGATTTATTTTATAAAATATTGATATTTTTTTAATTATTTAAAACATTAATATTTTTTTAACTATTTAAAATATTAATATATTAAATAAATATATTTTTAGATATTAATTTTTGATATAATTTATCTGAAACAATATAATTTTACTTCTACACACACCAACCATAATACGAGCGATCAAGAGCAACACTAATTTCATATAAAATTCCTATTTTTCAAAAAAAAAAAAAGGGAAATGTGCTAAAACATAGAAAAAGTAAAAGAAAATAAAAATGAAAAATCTTTACAAACTAGAAGAAGGAAAAATGAAGGGATTATAGGATGCGCTTTTCCACACATACGACTTGTGGAAAAAGGGACAAAGCTTTAGAGTTCGTATACTATTTGGGAATCATAATATTATGCTGCAAAATTTCACCACTCCATAAGAAAAATAGAGAGCATTTGAGTGGCGGAATCTCACAACTTAATCCAACACCTCATCTCATGTGGATCATGAAGCAACCGATATTTTGCCACTTCATAAATTAAAAATGGAAAAAAAAAATGCACCTCTTGTCTTATATTTAGTTATTTAAACTCATACTAATCATGCATTTGATGTACATAAATAAAATTAGTATTCTGCTTTATTATTACAAAATAACTAATTTTTTTATTTATAAAAATTTCTAATACAAAGAATATCTATTCCATAATAATAATAAAAAAAAAAGTTTGCATTTTTTTTCTAAAAAATAACTATTTTTAATGGAAAATAATCTTTTTAAAATATTTTTAATTATAAAATAAAGTTATTATTCTAGTTAACGATAATAATGTATATTTGTTTGAATTATTAGATTTTTGTCGATATCAGATCAGCATCTATAATTCATTGATATCATATACATAATTGTTTAGTATCGATTTGATTTAGTTAATTTATGAATAAAATTATTAATTTTTATTAATATTATATTAATATTGGTTCGATATCAAATTCATTTAAAAATGACGTTAGATGAGGTAATTGCTGCCACGGAACGTATTTGGTCTCCATATAGAAAAATCTACATTCTCTGACGTCACCATGAATACGCACACAAAGGCACTTACAACACAGTGCAAATGATGTCACATGTCTTGGAATTGGGTGACCAATAATGGAATTTATTGGATGAAGAATATGTTGTCTTATTAATCATATCTCGTTCAAATCATAACAAGTAAGGAGGAGAATATCTCGACAACTTTTAGATTAATTTATCAAAAGATTTACAGTAAGAATTAAGGAAATAATTACGATGAAGATTATCGAAGATTCAAAATTCAAATCCGGATGAAAAGAAACAATTGGGCAGTTTTCAAAATTTAAAAATAAGGATAATGATGAATAGATTTATAGCTGAGATATTTTGGGAAGAGATATCAATCCTTCAAGCTTTTTTTGAACGTTGGAACAAGAAAAATATATGTGATAAAGACAGAAAGAACTTTAGAAGCTTTTACGCAGCAAATAAAAGCACACTTCTCTTTTAAGAAAACCAAGATTATATTGCTTTTAAGATTTTATCACTTACATTTACAAGTTTTCTTTGATATGAAATTGTATAAGCTTTTTTATTACATTTAGCTTTCAAAATCTTTTTTTATTTGCTGGGAGATAAATATAATTATATGTCAGTAGTGCATAATCAACTACATAGAAAGTCACGCTTTAGCTGACTGCTGGGAGATAAATATAATTATATGTCAGTAGTGCATAATCAACTACACAAAAAGTCATGCTTTAGCTGGCTTGCTGGGAGATAAATATAATTAGATGTCAGTAGTGCATCATCAACTACATAAAGGGCGGTAAATATAATTATATGTCAGTAGTGCATCTCCTTTTCATTATCAACTACATAAAAAGTCAAGCTTTAGCAGGAAACTTTACTGGGCTTGGCAACTTCTATGAAAAGTGAAAAAAAAAAAAAAAAAAGTTGTCCGAAGGAAAATTTTTTTTTCCTTGCTTAGATATGAAGCATTCGAGATGGTTCAAAGGAAAATCGGCAGCATGTTTCAAGGCTAGTCCCTCGAGTTCCTCATTATTAATCGTGTTTATGAAATGCCCTAGAGTATATACATATATGCATATATATATATATATATAGGATAATTTGGTAATCATACCATTTAAAATCTATAAATAATAAATTGACTTTGGCTTGATCACAAATATAGATTAAATAGCCATGTAATAACTATAAATTTGTATCATATTTATAAATTTAAGACTTCGGATTAGATAATAGTGGTGATAATGCTAATATTGTATCAAAGTGAGATGTTTTAAATTTAAATTTCTATGCACACAGTTTAACCTTTGTTTAATTAAATTATCTATTTAATAGTCTTTAATTAAAAAGTTTAACAACCACATTAGAAAGAATATTATATAATAGATACCATAGTATATTCCATTATTGTAAATTTTCATTTTTAGATCTAGTTGCTTTAGTATTAACCAAATATAAGGGACTTTTCATGGTCAAAATCATCTAACTGTTAAAATAAATATAGTAATCAAAATTATTTTAGTGGTTCGATCAAAGTTGGATATTGTGTGAGCCGTTAGATAATGACGGGACTGGCCCCGTCTGGATTAATGATGAAACCATATAATTTCCACATGTGAAAAAAGAGTATAAGGTATGCTTCTTCTCTCAGTAGCTAAGGTAGATCATGAAACAACCAAGCATATATATTGTAAGGATCCGTGTATAACACATATATAAATGAATTCGAGTCCTCAACTACATATAACTTGCAGTATTATATGTAAGGTTGTCCTAAAAGAAGGGTTTGAAGAATTGTTTGTCTAGATTCTTTATAAGAACGAATGTGATAAGTATAGATTTTTTTTTTTAACTTCTAAGAAAGACATACATCATTATCATCACATATCATAAGAGATTAAATTTAAATATACATAACTAAGTATATATATTACAAACAAAGGCTAATGACAAACCTTAAACAAAAGATAAAAGATAAACAAAGCTCCAACATTAATACATATTTATCTAAAAGATCAGTCCCATAACCCATGCTAGCATAAAACTCATCGTCTTGGAATCTTGTAAAGATAAAATAATGAGCCAAAGGCCCAGTACACAAGTAATGAAAACAAAGGCTAATGATACACACAAGCTTAATCTATATGCATATGCAACGATCAATAGGTTATTAGAAAGTCTTTAATTAATCAAACAACATTTAAGTATTCAAACTCTGAAGTAACGACATCGACACTCAAGGGATTGATATAAGTTGTTCGGGGACTCATATCTCCTAGATAATATATCTGAAAACAAAAAATAGTCTTATCTAAGGTTGCCGTTTAACATCTTCACTTATCTTAGTCCATAACATCACCCAATTCAAGTCTCGAAACATCGAATTAAATCACGTTACTTCATCCTAAACTTAAGCAAATATTGTACTGATACTAAAAACCCCATCGACTATCGCCGTACCACTTATAAAAGCCATTGCATCATGACAAAGGTGGCCTAAGCGCCTAAAACTACCATTTCATTGCATCATGACAGGGTGCCGCTCCCTGAACCGAATTCAACAGCGTAATAGACAACTAATTCAAATATAGTTTAAGTTTTCACAAATTAGAGTAAATTTAATTATGTCCATCCTAAGCAAGAAACAAGCATGTTATTGCGTACCTGAGATATTCTCAAACAAAGAAGGTGTAACTAGTCCTAAAGGTGATAGAGAATATGATAAAAGAGATTAAATTAATAAAATTTTAATACTAATTCAAAACAAGAACTCGCACTTACACAAAGTTCAATTCTAAACAAAGTTTACACAAAACATAGCATGTATTCTCACACATACGTAACTTAACATATGTAATAAGTTCATTTAAATCATGCTTGATTATATTAATTAATTAACACAACACATCACTTTTCATTTATCTATCTCAATTTGGCTAAAAAAGATTCATTTCCTACGCAATTACACATTTAACAAAGAAAAATAAGTTTTTAACCTTGTTTGAAAATTATATAAATGAAGTTGAGGTATGAATTGTGTTTGATGAGGATTGAAAGTGTGTAAAAGCTAAAATTTTTGAATGAAAACAGGGTAATCACGTTTCAAAAATTTTCTAGTTGTACACTACCCCTACACGGGTCGTTTACATGTACTCATGA
The DNA here is from genome assembly GCA_024138025.1 of Combretum micranthum. Lineage (NCBI taxonomy): Eukaryota > Viridiplantae > Streptophyta > Magnoliopsida > Myrtales > Combretaceae > Combretum > Combretum micranthum. Next base: position 41,108 of record JAMXBD010001911.1, read on the forward strand.
CTCAACAGAATCAAATTTCTACATACGCTACCCCTATTTACTAGTGACTCCGCAAAATCAAATTTCTACATACACTACCCCTACACGGGTCGTGTAGCATTCTCCCGTTTTGCAGCTTATTGTATTTTAATCATAACTTTTTCATCCGATCTCCGATTAAGGTGATTCAAGTTGCGTTGGAAAGCTTAAAGAAAGATATACAACTTTTATGTTTTAAGTTTTTACCAATTTCAAAAATATCAATGCTTAAATTTTGTTTCTACTTCACAGCATCATGTTACCTTAAGAGCTTTTTAGCATGAAAAAAATACTACTCCAACTACCAACAAGACATAGAAACTATCTTAACTCATTTTTAGTGTACAAACCCTATCTTAATAAAAAGCACACTTTACATATGCTTAAAACAAATGAACACACATACCTTAAGAGTTTTGTGTCTTGATTTTGTGGTCTTGTTGCGAGCCTTTAATGGTTTTTTTTTTTTGTAAAAATTGAAGGGGTTAGTATTACATATCCATGGGAGAGCTTTTGGAGAAGAGAAAATGAGGTTTTGGAGCTTGAAAAGAGGTGTTTTTGATGTCTGAACTTTTTGGCCGAAAATTGCACTTTAAGAGAGGATATTTATCTTCTTAGTTGACTTTTAGGGCTGCCTAATTTAAGACTTTACATGGGCTTGTTTTTAGTAAACAAATGGGCTTAGTTTGGGCATTAAATGTGTTTTTGGGCTTGATTAATGCCTAAAAAAAATTCTGCTATGTAGAAAATATATATATATATATATTGTATGTTTACTTGTTTTAAGCTATTTTATCACACTCTTAACTACACTCACAAATTTATAAACTCAATATTTAGTTATTCTAAGATATTTAGGTATTTTAACACATCAACATAATACATATATCATATATTAATATAAATCGCATTCATCATATTTCAAAATCATGCATAATTGAATTAATACATTTATAAAACATGACTTGGAAAAAAATCATTTAAACAATAATTAAGGGTATTTAGTGTTTTTCATAAACGATGATATTTGTCACTTGAAAATTAATTATCAATGAAAAATATAGAGCTTTTATCTATATAATTTTTTTAATAAAAATAAATCATAAAATATATCAAGATAATATATTTATTCAATAAATTGTGGTCATTTTTCTTTGCATTACATGTAAAAAAAAATAATGTTACTGAATCAAATTATACAATTAATGTACAATATGATTATTACTTTTGAATATAGAATAGTTACTAAGAAGAATTTATTTTGTTAGATAATTTTATGATAAAAGAGTTTAATAATATTAGTTACTATGAAAGAAAAAGGTAAAAAGAAAAAAAAAATATATGTGTGTGTGTGGTGGGGGGGAGAGAGGAGAGAGAGGAAACATGTAATAAATGCATGTTGAAAAAGTAAAAAAAAAAAAAGCCAATAGGATTTGAACCAATGATCACATGAATGTAGATGTAGATACTTAACCACTAAACCACAAATAGTCTTTTGTTAAAATTTACTCTTTATAATATATATATATATATATAACATATAATTTTTTTCTTTTTAAAAAACATTTAAAATTAAATTTTCTATAGTCTGGGGTGGCTAGGGCCCCCCGTCGCCCCTTCTATATTTGCCCCCATGTAGAGTATTATTGTGATAGTCTTGGATGTGACTTGTGGATTTGTGGTGGTAATTAAACCACAATAATTCAATTAATGGATTTAACCTTTAGTTGGACTTGTAATATTAGAAATTTTAGGACTTAGGACTCATAAACATTTTCTTTAGTGGACAAATTATGATACTGCTATTTTTCAGATCCCTTAATAAGCCTTTCATGATTTTTATGGGAAGTCATATATGGACTTGCACATTTTAAAATTTTTGTCTTCTCTATTATTTATGGATTCTAGTAAGCAAAATTCTAAAGCCATGGATGTTCTTATTACATGTTATAATATGCGACGAAGCCATTAACACCCCTTATGATCTTGTTAATGAAAATGAGTAGGGTTATACAAAAATTACTTTTGGAATGTGAAGCTCTTTCCTAGCAAATACAATGAAAGTACAAAATTTGATAGCGTGCTATACTCTGAAAATTCTAAACTTGAATTTTTTTTCTTAAATTGATCAAATGGAAATTTAAAGAAAATAATCAAGTGACCGAATGTAAATTTAACCTTTAATTTGAGTTCTTGAAAATTCAAGAAATGAAACGGCTAATTTCCTCTTTAACTTTTGCTATTTTTTATTTTTAATTCATGCACAGAGTAGGGTTTGTACACTAAGCGAGCGAGAAGATTCTTTATAAGGGTGTCACTAGTACGTGCAACTATGTATGTCAAGGTGTTTGGTGTGGTGTACAAAGTATATTCAATAGAGAGGCATCTTAATTCCATCGTTTAAAAGGTTATTAACTTTTGTCCTAAAATTTGATTATTGTGAAGTTGCATAGAAAATTTTGGAAAAGGAATATATATAAAAATATGTTTTGATTATTTTATAATTATGATGAAGGTGGTTATTGGGATGTGAAAATTGAGATGTAAAAATTCACCTATTTTAAAGAAAGAAAGGTTTAAAAAATATATTTATATATTGAAAAAGTAAAATTTAACTGGTTTTATAAAAATGAATAAAGTGAAGGTCAATAAATCAAAATTTATATAAGCATATATTGGAAACTTAATTTAAAAAAAAAATAAAAGGACACATATGTAAATTTGTTACATAATGATATACCCACAAGCATATAATATAACACACAACCATAACTTAGTTTGATACACCACAATCGTATAACACACAAACATAACTTAGTTTGATACACCCACAAGCATATAACACACAAACATAACTTAGTTTGATACACACACAAACATAACTTAGTTTGATATACCCATAAGCATATAACACATATTGATATTTGGCATGTGAGGAGACATTCCAAGATTGATTTCCACTTTCAAATTTGTCATAGGTTCATCTTCCATCTGAAATAAAACTCTTCATGCTAAATGTTGTAGCTCAAATGAAGATGATGATGGCTTAGGATCGGCAAGGATGACTTCGTAATTGTAAACTCTTTTCAATCAAGTGATCCTCCCTTTCCTTCATTGTGGGGTTACTTATACTTTTCATATTTAGTAAATAATTCGACAAAGTCATCAAATGATAGAGAAAATGCTTCAACTTTTGTTACTGACTAGATAGCTCGTTTTGCAAGGGGAAGTTTTCGCAATGGAGACTTAAGGGCTTTTATAAGCAACTCTTTCCCAAATGAATCATCTTTTGTAAATTGCTCCGTAGGTAATTCTTCATCTGTAGGCAATTCCCCTTTCGCAAGTGATTCCTCATTCATATTGTTGCTATTGAATGCCAAAACTTTACCTTCAACAATATGGATCATTTTGTAGATAGGATATCCCTTTTGATAGATGTTTGTTTCTGATTGGATTACCACTGCACATGCTCGTTCTTCTAATTCTTTTTTTATTTCGCAACCTAGCTCCTCAAATTCTGTCACCTAAACATATAAGGAAAAGTGTTTTAGCGTATTTGACATAAATTTTAAGTTTGTTAGATTTGATATTGTTCTTTATTTGCTAGTTGATAGAAACTACATTATGGAATAGTCTTTTGCAAAAATGCGACTTTATCTCCCTCCTGAATTCCTTTAGAATATTGTTGAACAAGCTCTCAAGATTAACTTCACTCACTCCATGCCACTTAGGATGCCGACACACTTCTTCCATTAAGGGCTTGGGCAGACTATCGACTAGAGGCCAGTCATGCAGTCCTTCTCTTTTCTCATTCTGTTTCGCCAATTTCTTTTCAATTTTGCCAATGTAGAAGGTGTTCTAGATTGCAAGTACAACTGAACGTTGTAAAGAAAAAAAAAAAAAAGCATATACTTGTGTAGTAGATGTATTTGCCCATATAACCAAATCATTAACTAGTATTTAAAAAAGACAAAAAAGAAAAGTAAACCTGTGCATTTCCAATAAGTAAAGCATATAGAATCAAACCAAAAAAGCAAATGAAGATCGCAAAGAATGCATCCCATATGTATTTGCCAACCATGACGTTTAATCCCGATGAACTACAAATATTTCAATACAATTTCACAATTTTAGAACTCTAGGGCTTACATAAACATTTGTAGATAGTATTATTGGAAATTTCTCATTAATATGTCATGTATATTAATAGCTTATTATAGGCATTTGAATTCAAATATCAAACAATTTAACTTTTATGAGAACAATAATTTTTTTTTGGAAATCTAATATTAATATTTCGTATATGCTACCTTGTAAGTACATATTTTAAAGTTTAGATTTGCCAGTTACTTGTGACCCTTTAACATCAATATGGGACCTATATTTTATAAAATCTACATGTTTTGGTAGCTTACGAAGCTTAAGAACTTTTTTTTCTTTCTCTTGTTTAAAAATTATAATCACTAAAATCGTGATATTAATATTGTAAGTTAGTAGAGATTTTAAATATAAATTAAAAATACATGCAGATATAAGTAACCTAACTTTCTCTTATCAAAGTTTAAACCTAAATTTCTAGGTGGCTAAATATTTATACTCAACTAAACTTAAACTTCTTGTATTTACTAATTTTCATCTCCTTTACCATGATGTGGTGCATGTTTATTGATGAAAAAGTACAAATGTTGATGATAAAACATGAGAGTAAGTTTGATTGGGTATGAAATTTAGCAACTTCAAATATTTCCTATAAAACTTAAAAAAAAAGCATAATATAGATAGTAATTTTACAGTATCTATTTAAGCAACTACTAAAGCCTAGTCTTAAATAATGGATAATAGGTTACACTAAATTAGTAGGATTTTCTTTATATCTTTTAAATCTAATTATATCTATTAACAGTATTTTATGAATATGTGCATACTCTACCTATGTTAAAAGTTTACAAGCTAGCCTATGCCCTAGAACCTATAATGGTATACTTGGTACATGTTCAAGGCAGTTTCTAAAGTTGCTAAAAGGTCATTAGTACCCATAAATATAAGTCTCAAAAATTTGGATATGAAACATATATATCCTATCGTATTTGACGCTCAACCTAAAACCCCACTATATAAGGGCACAATAGTCTTTTACTTCAACAGTTTCTGATATTCAACTTAAGTGGAAACACATTTTATATATAATGTATAGTAAAGATTTTTACCTAATATAGTGTAAAGAAAAAGAAAAGATTAAAATGAACAAACCTAAGGCTGTTTAGGCCCCACCAAAAGCTCCTAGTGACCTTCACCATAAAATCTGTGGATCCAATGATATCGGAGGTAATCGCATCACGGTACATTCCATAGTTAAAGTCATCGTCCAATGTTGGAGCACAAATATCACTGAGATTTCGACTATATATATAATTATGGTGACTCTCGCAATATAAGTCAGGTTTACGGCATCCATAGATATGGAGTCCTCGTGACAAGCTCCTGTTAAGCAATCCATTCTTCGATCCACAGAACGTATATACCAAAAACCTCCAAGGACCTATTTATTACATCAAATTCAATCATATAAGTGAATTGATTTAATCACCATTATAGGCATAGGGTAACCAGATGATTGCAAGTTAAATGTTAAATTATCTAGTATAAAAATAATTAAGTAAAATCACTAGATTGGCATATTTATCATGATATTAGTTGCCCTTGTTTATAAGGGAAAAAAAAATTATTCATCAATATCAATATTTGAGTATAATACAAGACCTTGAGTTAACAATGTAATGCGCCATTCACGACAATATAACTAAATATCTTGAGTTGAATTCATCCACTGTCAACTATTTATATATTTGGAAAGCACTCAATATTTTTTTTAATATTTCCTCCTCATAAAATGCATTTAGTTAGTTAGGAAAAAATATATATAATTTTGATGTCTGAATTTTATACATTTTTGCAATTAATTATTTAAACTTTATTTATTTTTACAATCAATTATCCAAGCGAGTTAGTTCAAGTATAAGGGTTTATTTGGATACTGATTTGATTTTTGCATCGTTTTCAAACCGAACTGATATTGTGATGTGATACCGATAAAAATTATAGTTTTATTTATAAACTGATCAGACCAAACCGACACATATATGATACCAATGAATTACAGATGTTGATGATACATATCCAATACGGACAAAAATTTGACAATCCAAATAGATATAAATGATATCGAAAATTTTATAGGTAGTAAATTTGTACTTTTAAATTTTAGGTAAGTAATTGTAAACATCCAAAAATTTTGGTTTCGAATGTAACTATCGAATGTAACTTTTATCTCTTTTTTTTCTTTTAGTTTTAAAATAAGGTCTAAACATTTTTTTAATGATATGAATATCATATATAGAGTTCAAACATTTTAAAAGAACATAATTGCACAAATTTACTGGTCATTAGATCATAGACGATGTCCAGGCAAGAATTTTCCATTGTGATCATGAATGATGATTCTCAACCTAGACTATTACTAACTACTCTTACAATGGGACCATGAATCGTCTACCAAAATTCACTTACACGACTTGCCAGCGAAAATAGAAGGAGATTACAGGCAGCTCCTATCCATTCGTACTTCCGAAATAAACCTGTAACTGCAGCTATGTATGCTGGACAACATCGTAAAATTCGTGGAACAAGTTGGAATATCACACCAAACTTAAGCCATGATTTTAAATGTAATTGCAAGCCTATTGCCCATACCACGACCTGATGCAACAATAACATTACGAAATTATTCTAGAGTACCAAAAAGTCGAGTTTAGCATAATCCAATACATACTATCATACTTGTTATCAGATGATACTAAGCCCAGCTTTTAAAAAGCTTGGGCTTGGCTTGTCTAACAAACTAACAAACTACAATTGAGCTGACTTTTTAATAAGCTTGAAAAGTATAAGAGTGAGTTTGAACTTGTTAATAATTCGTGAATCTGAGTTCAGCTCATAGGCTTGTTTAGCTTAATGAGATTGAATAAGCTCAAGCTTGAACTTTGGCTAATTTTACATTATTATTATATAATATTATATTAATAAAATAATTATATTATAAAAATATTATTTGCTAGTCTTTCATGAGCTACCTTGAGACTCCGAAATAAAGTTCAGGCTCAACTTATTCAATTAAACGAACATTATTTTGAGCTCCAACTCTAGCCTAAGCCTAGTCGGAGCTAAAGCAAATCAAACTTGAGTAGCTCGACTTATTTATAGCCCTACTTATGTAATTGTTTTAGAAACTATCTTTCTGTTATTATATATGTCAAATTTTTTTAGCAATCAATGCATAAAGAATACCAACACAATGAAAAGGAAACTATAAGGAGCAATGCATGAAGAAAATTAACCTCGTCGGCTTGGGCGGTTCTTTGTTAGTCAAACCTATAGGATCCTCCTCAGCCATTTTCTTTGTGAAATCGTAGTGACTTGAACCGTTGGTGAGCTACAAAATGTGTCCAAAGAGAAACTTTATTATTAGTGTGATGTGGGGAAAAAAGGGGAAAAAAAAGAAAAAAGAAAGAAAATAAAACAACATAATTGACTATCACAAACTATCTTATTTGATTAAAGTAGATTAAATTTGTCAAATATAGTTCAATACATATTTTTGAAAAACTTGTTTTCATAGTAAGCTTCATGTAAAGATCTAAGGTATTCTAAAACATTTTTTTTTTATCTCTCTCTGGATAATAGAAACTAATGTTATGTTTGGTATGACGAAATTGTTCGGAAATGGAATGGACTGGAATGAGAATGAAATGATGAAATGGAATGAAATTGAATCAGAGACGGAATGATGAATCCATTCCTTTGTTTGGATGCATCCCAAAATGGAACGGAATAGATATGATATTTGTCAAAAATATCCTCAATAATATATGTGAATAATTAATGTATAAAAGGATAAAGAGTAATTATACTAACAATCATTAATGAGGATAGGGTGGAATCGTGACTCCACCTTTAAGAAGGCAGAATCGAATTCCCCTTTGAAGCCGGAATCGTCAATTTCCAAAAATTGTAATTGCGGCTTTTAAAAATGCATCCAAACATAAGAATGAGAATAAAATCTGGAATCGCGGTTCCATTCTCGGTTCATTTCCATACTAAACGCAACATAAATGATGATGTGTACATAAAATCCATCAAAATATTATCTTCTTGCTGCGTCTTGTCAAGTTAGCTCAAATTTTTGTACTTTCATTATGTGGATGCATGAATCACATATAAAGAAGCAGCAGTAATCAAACTACTTATTAGGCTGTTTAGCGAAGACAACTAAAATTAAGGTTTGAAAAATTCAAATATACTAAAAAACTATTTATGAAATAAGGATGGTAACACCTCCCTGAAGTCTGTGGAAAAGCTTTGCTCCATTCATGCACGAAGCCCCGAAGGAATTAAGCATATATGGATCGAAATCCAGTTCAACGTATAGCCTCATAACCATGGGCGAAGAAAAAAGCATTATAAGTGTGACAAGGTTAAATAAATTAATGAATAAATGAGATTTGGTACCTGAATTTTGTTTATTTTTATAATTAATTATTTAAAGTTTAAGAAGATAAAATTTATGATCAATAAAATTCTTGAGGCACTTATAATATCTAGATTAACTTTGTTTAAGTAGATAACTTTAAAAATAAATAAATTTATACTAAATTGATACTTTTAAATTTGAAATAGAAAATTGTAAAACTGACAAAATTTATATATCAAATATAATATTTAACCTAAATTAACTTTGACCCTTTTGGAGTCTTCTTTACAAGTATTTAGCGAGGAAAAACCTAGAGAAGTCTAGTTAACTAACTTTTGATTCCCTAAAATAAACTTAGATATGTGAATCATGGAAAGATAGTCATGCACGTGTCCTTGGTTGAAAAGTTATTAAATGTTCAAATAGTTTGGGAGTCTTCCCTCTTTCGAATAAAATGTGTAATCAATAAAGACTAGAAGAATTGAAATCCAAATTAACGGCCGATTATACCAAATTATTTGAATATCAAGGTTTTTTATTATTATTATTTTTTCCTTTCTTTTTTTGTGCCTGACTAGCTTTAACGTTAGGTCACATAATCAAACCAAAATAAAATTTTGCACTAGAATGAATTACCAAACTCAGCCTTAGCCAAATCGAAATTCTAGTTTTCTGTTTGATTATATAGTCGGTTCAAGGCTCAACGGTACAAAATCAAACCATGTCGACGGTCAAGACTCAGTATATTAAGGCCATAGATTCATTTAAAAGTAGATTTTTTTTAATCCCTCAAGACTTGTTAGGTATTGCCTATCTCCATGATATATATATATGTGTGTGTGTGTGTAAGATATACAAAGCTCAAATGAGGATGTTAATTGGTAACCTCGCTGAACTATAGAAGCTTGCTCACTTATGCATGAAGCCATGAATGAATTACATATTTATATATGTGGATGGGAAGCCAGTTCAACAGATGCATGTTTTCAGGTATGTCCAAAGAATAGCGACTTGCATGTGTTGAAGTGTGGAAAACACAAATAGTAAGTCTAGTAATTATAAAAAAGCATATAAATATAGACATGGTTTGGTTTCGAATCGGAAACATTCATCAACGATTCCAAAACTGAAACCACATGTTATTTTTCTTTTTTTCTTTCCATTAAACCTATTACAACTAAAGGACAAAAAAAAAAAAAAAAAAAAAGAAGAAGGGGAATCGAATCCATTCGGTTAAAAAATTCATGTACAACGGTTGTCGGAACAATTATTATTAGTTGGGAAAAAAAAAGTAAATACATGTTGGGAACTACTTAATTATTTAGTGATGTGTTATTACAAAATGTTCAGATAGTTTCGCAATTCCTCCAGAGTTCGAATAACACATGTATTCAATGTAGAATATTTAAGGTTAAGTGCAAAAAAAATAGTTAACTTAGTCGAAATAAATTGATTATTAAGGAAAAAAAAAATTCTTTCTTTTTTTTTGGAAAGGAAATTAATCATCTTTTTAGGTTTATGATTTGGTTTGCATAATCCATTAGAACAAAATTTTTATAAAAGTGAGTAAAAAAACCAAGCATAACCTTAAATTATATAGAAATTTTGATTTTAAATTTTGTTTTATTCACAATTGACTTTAAGATAAGGTTCACAATGCAATTTGCAAAGTTAAATAGAATTGAACTACATTTACCCTCAATAAAGAATATTGCTAATAGATGATCACGCTGATGAACGATGGACTAGACCAAGAATGGGACTGGATTATAAAATAAAAAAAATTGATCAGTGGGTGCCAGGGCTTTTTCTAGTTGGCAACTTCAATGCTTAACTCAATAATTTGAAGAAAATCCATGGATAACGCAATATTGATGATCATACTGAATAGTGATGACTATTTATAGCGTGGAGTCCAACCATATTAGAAAATGGATCACCATTAGTGGAGTTGTACCTCGATATATCTAGAAATTATACCTTGAAACAATAGGAATGTAATCTCTATATTAATGTGATTTTCAGGATCTTCGCATGACGAGTAGGAATAGTTGGCATGTTTGTTGGTGGTCCAATGGAGTCAGTTCACCTAGCCAAGACGGAGGTCTTCTCAAGACATCTACAGGGTTTGTTTTGTCATGTCCTGAATGGGGAGTAGTATAGATTTAGATGACTATCACTATTCAATCTTTTTTAATTATATTTAAATCCTATTTTATTTCATAATTTCAAGAATATAAAAATATTTTACGTTCATATACTAAAAAAGAAAAAAACTATATCTATTCAATCTCTATTTAATTTTATTTAAACTTTATTTAATTTCATAATTTTAGTGATACCAAAAGTATTTTACATTCATATGCTAAAAAAGAAAAAGACTATGTTTATTCAACCCCTATTTAATTCTATTCAAACTCTATTTAATTTCATGATTTCAAGGATATCAAAATTATTTTATGCCTATATGCTAAAAATATTTAAATTACAAATATTTATACTAAAGATATCAAAGTAACTGTTTTTACTTTAATAATATAGATAATATAAAACCAAATCTCAATAGCTAGATACTAGCAGCTGCTTTTTATTTGACCACTTTAAAGTTCATATACAAATTTGATTTTTTCTTAAAATATATATTGAAAACGTGACATTAGTGTATATAATAGTTTTAAAAGTTTTCTACCCTTTCAACAGCATTTCAATATAACTAAGCATGCTATATAATGTGTTTGTCCATATCCACATTGTCCATATCTGGTCATCGTCGGAAGCAACTTTGTACTATGGCTAAATTATATGAGATTACTGTAGCACTTTATTAAAATAGTTTTTGACTTTGACACATGTTACTATTCATGTTTTATTAAAGTAGTTTTATTAAGATATCAAAGTTTTGATTAGTTTTTAATAAAGTTTTCTTAACTTTTATCGATGGGCAATTATTAATACTTTATTTGATTTATTTTACAAAATGTTGATACTTCTTTTTAATTATTTAAAATATCGATACATTAAATAAACATATTTTCAAATATTGATGGCTTTTGATATAATTTATCTTGAAACAATATAATTTTACTTCTACAACACCCAACCGATAATACGAGCGATCAAGAGCAACACTAATTTCATATACAAAATTCCTATTTTTCAAAGTAAAAAAAAAAAAAGGGAAATGTGCTAAAACATAGAAAAATAAAAGAAAATAAAAAATGAAAAATCTTTACAAAACTGGAAGAAGGAAAAATGAAGGGATTATAGCATGCGCTTTTCCACACATATGACTTGTGGAAAAAGGGACAAAGCTTTAGAGTTCGTATATTATTTGGGATCATAATATTATGCTGAAAATTTCACCGCTCCATAAGAAATAGAGGGCATTTGAGTGGCAGAATCTCACAACTTAATCCAACGCCTCATCTCATGTGGATCATGAAGCAACGATATTTTGCCACTTCATAAATTAAAAATGAAAAAAAAAATGCATCTCTTGTCTTATATTTAGTTATTTAAACTCATCACTAATCATGCATTTGATGTACATAAATAAAATTAGTATTCTGCCTTTATTATTGCAGAATAACTAATTTTTTTTATTTATAAAATTTTCTAATACAAAAAATATCTATTCCATATAATATATAATAAAAAAAGAGTTTGCATTTTTTTTCTAAAGAAATAACTATTTTTAATGGAAAATAATATTTTTGAAATACTTTTAATTATAAAATAAAGTTATTATTCCAGTTAACCGATAATAACGTATATTTGTTTGAATTGTCAGATTTTTATCGATATCGGATCAGTATCTATAATTCATTGATATCATATACAAATTATTTAGTATCGATTTGATTTAATTAAATTATGAGTAAAATTATTAATTTTTCATTAGTATCATATTAATATTGATTTGATATCAAAATCATTTAAAAATGACGTTAGGATGAGGTAATTGCTGCCACGTAACGTGTTTGGTCTCTACATAGAAAAATCTACATTCTCTGACGTCACCATGAATACGCACACAAAGGCACTTACAACACGGTGCAAATGATGTCACATGTCTTGGAATTATATGTCAGTAGTGCATGTCCTTTCATTACCCACTACATAAAAAGGCACGCTAAAAGCTGGCTGCTGGGAGATAAATACAATTATATGTCAGTAGTGCATAACCAACTACATAAAAAGTCGAGCTTTAGCTGGCTGATGGGAGATAAATATAATTATATGTCAGTACTGCATCTCATTGTCATTATCAACTACATAAAAAAATCAAGCTTTAGCTGGAAACTTTACTGGGCTTGGCAACTTCTATGAAAAGTGCAAAAAAAAAAAAAAAAAAAAAATTATTTCCGAAGGAAATTTTTTTTTTCCTTGCTTAGATATGAAGCATTCGAGATGGTTCAAAGGAAAATCGGCAGCTTGTTTCAAGGCTAGTCCCTCGAGTTCCTCATTATTAATCGTGTTTATGAAATGCCCTAGAGTATATGTATATATATATATATAGGATAATTTGGAAATTATACCATTTATAATCTATAAATAATAAATTGACTTTGGCTTGATCACAAATATAGATTAAATAGCCATGTAATAACTATAAATTTGTACCATATTTATAAATTCAAGGCTTCGGATTAGATAATAGTGGTGATAATGCTAATATTGTATATATCAAAGTGAGATGTTTTAAATTTAAATTTCTATGCACACATTTTAACCTTTGTTTAATTAAATTATCTATTTAATAGTCTTTAGTTAAAAAGTTTAGCAACCACATTAGAAAGAATATTATATAATAAATACCATAGTATATTCCACTATTATAAATTTTCATTTTTAGATCTAGTTGCTATAGTATTAACCAAATATAAGGGACTTTTTATGGTCAAAATCATCTAACTGTTAAAATAAATATAGTCATTAGAATTATTTTAGTGGTTCAATCAAAGTTGGATATTGTGTGAGCCGTTAGATAATGACGGGACTGGTCCCATCTGGATTAATGATGAAATATAACCTTCTAGTAGCTAAGGTAGATCATGAAACAACCAAGCGTATATATTGTACGAACCCGTGTATAACACATATATAAATGAATTCGAGTCCCCAACCACATATAACCTACAGTATTATCTGTAAGGTTGTCCTAAAAGAAGGGTTTGAAGAATTATTTGTCTAGATTCTTTATAAGAACGAATGTGATAACTATAGATTTTTTTTAAAACTTCTAAGAAGAACATACATCATTATCATCACATATCATAAGAGATAAAACTTAAATACATAACTAAGTATATATATTACAAACAAAGGCTAATGAGAAACCTTAAACAAAAGATAAAATAAACAAAGCTCCAAACATTAATACACATTCTTCTAAAAGATAGTCTATCCTAATCTATTACAAAAAGGAATCCATGTAGTCCATGGCCAATTTAATCTTTCCAACTATCAAGAAAATCTTCAAAATCAGTCACATAACCCATGCTAGCATAAAACTCATCGTCTTGGGATCCTGTAAAGATAAAATAATGAGCCAAAGGCCCAGTACACAAGTAATGAAAACAAAGTCTAATGATATACACAAGCTTAATCTATATGCATATGCAACAATCAATAGGTTATTAGAAAGTCTTTAATTAATCAAACAACATTGGAGTATTCAAACTCCGGGCAACAGGGACATTTTGGGGACCTGAGTAACGACATCGACACTCAGGAGGTTGATATAAGTTGTTCGGGGACTCATATCTCCTAGATGATATATCTAAAAACGAAAAATAGTCTCATCTAAGGTTCCCGTTTATCATCTTCACTTATCTTAGTCCATAACACCACCTAATTCAAGTCTCGAAACATCAAATTAAATCACGTTACTTCATCCTAAGCTTAAGAAAATATTATACTGATACTAAAAACCCCATCGACTACCTACCGTACCACTTATAAAAGTCATTGCATTATGACAAAGGTGGCCTAAGCGCCTAAAACTACCATTTCATTGCATCATGACAGGGTACCGCTCCTCGAACCGAATTCAACAACGTAATAGACAACTAATTCAAACATAGTTTAAGTTTTCACAAATTAGAGTAAATTTAATTATGTCCATCCTAAGCAAGAAACAAGCATGTTATTGCGTACCTGAGATATTCTCAAACAAAGAAAGTGTAACTAGTCCTGAAGGTGATAGAGAATATGATAAAAGAGATTAAATTAATAAAATTTTAACTAATTCAAAACAAGAACTCGCACTTACACAAAGCTCAATTCTAAACAAAGTTTACACAAAATATAGCATGTATTCTCACACATACATAACTTAACATATGTAATAAGTTCATTTAAATCATGCTTGATTATATTAATTAATTAGCACAACACATCACTTTTCACTTATCTATCTCAATTTGGCTAAAAAAGATTCATTTCCTAAGCAATTATACATTTAACAAAGAAACATAAGTTTTTAACCATGTTTGAAAATTGTATAAATGAAGTTGAGGTATGAATTGTGTTTGATGAGGATTGAAAATGTGTAAAAGCTAAAATTTCGAATGAAAATAGGGTAATCATGTTTCAAAAATTTTCCAATTGTACATTACCCCTACATGGGTCGTGTACATGTAGTCATGACTCTACATGATCAAATTTCTACATATACTACCCCTACACGTCATGTACATTTACTCGTGAGTCCATAGAAGAAATTTCTATATACACTACCCCTACACGATCGTGTACATTACTAGTGACTCCACAAAATCAAATTTCTACATACACTACCCCTACACGAGTCATGTAGCATTCCCCTGTTTCGCAGCTTATTGTATTTTAATAATAACTTTTTCAATCGATCTCCGATTAAGGTGATTTAAGTTGCGTTGGAAAGCTTATAAAAGATATACACTACAAGAAATTTTTGCTTTAGAGACAAAAAATTCTGTCTCTGAAAGTGAAAAATCTGTCTCTAAAGACTTTCAGAGACAGAATTTCCGTCGCAAATTTCTGTTTCAAAAATCATCGTCGCTAATTCTTTTAGAGACAGATTTATTTTCCATCGTAAATTTGCTACGGAATTTCTGTCGCAAATTTGTCTCGGTTTTATAATTAGTTATTTTTAAATATCCAATTAGTAAATATTAAATAAAATTATTCCGTCGCAAATTTGTCTCTGATTCTAAGACAAATTATTAAAAAATACACATTTGCCTCTTATTTATCCTTCCCAAGAGGTCACCCATCATAGAATGCTACATACCAAGCACACTTAACATTGAAGTTTTCACAAGCACTAAACCGATAAACCAATTCATATCTTCATGAGTAAAGTTCTACTACTGTTTATTTAAGAGATACCACAATTTACAATATTATAACTATAAAACATTTTATATATCTTATAGTTTATTTTTATTTTATAATTTCACTTTACATATTTATTAAGGATTTTTCATTAATATTTTATTAAAATAATATATAATATTAATATATACAATGTTTACATTTTATAATAATTATTTTAAATTATATATTTATTATAAATATATAATATTTTCAGTAGTATATTATAATTTTTTTTCCAAATATGATATTATTATTAAAAATATATTATATATTATGTAAATATAAATAATGTTATACATATAAATTTATATATATATTTAATGATATGTAATATAATTATACTTTTTACATTAGTTATTTAATATTTTATATTAAATTAATAAATTGTATATTTTTAATTAATGTGTTTATTTTTTTATTTCATTTTTGTTGCACTTAATAAATTATAATATAATGTAAACAATATAAAAATATATTTTTCATTATTATATTAATAACATAATATATAATACCAATTTAAATATATTTAACTAATTATTATATATTACATATTTTATTACTTAAATATACTATATTTTTACATACTATTATTTTTCCCCAAATAGTTATTATATTTTAAATAAAATATAGTATGTAAATATAAATTATGTAAGATATATTAATAAATTTTTTTATATTAAAAAATACATGAATAGTCATAATAAATATATATAAAAAAATTATAAATAATATGAATATATATTTTTTATTAATATATTATTAAAATATAATATATTATTTATATATTTGTATATGTTTAAATATACTAAGTTTACATTTTATATTAATTATTTTATTTTACACATATTATTATTGAAATATACTTTATTTTTAATTAGTATTTTATGATATTACTTGCATATAACATATTATATTATTATTATACACTATTTTATTAAGTTGTATAATTGTTTTTTATATAAGTTATTAGTAAAAGAATATATAATAAGATATAAATATAATATTTATGTTTTAAGTACTATTTTTAATTTATACTTTATTATATATAAATATATAATGTAATGTTTAAAATATATTATAAATAAAATATATATATAATTAGTTGTAAATAACAAATGATTATACATATTATAGTTATTATATAATAAAATTAATTTACAAATATAATATATGTCCTTATTATATAATGCACATTTATATATATTATATTAGATATGTATAATTTAAAATAAATTTTAAACATAATTATTTATATATACATATATGTAATAATTTTTTTAGAGACAAATTTGCAACAGAATTTGAAAAAATAGAAATTGGCGCTAAAATAATTTATTTCCCTCTAAAATCAGAGACAAATTTGCAACGGAAAAATTTTCGTCGCAAATCAATATGTAATCCGTCGCAAATTCCGTCGCAAAAGCATATAAAAATTAGAAGATTATTCATAATTCATGTCATCATAAATCCGTTGCAAATCTGTCTCTAATTCATTTTTTTAGAGACAGAAATTTTCTGTCGCAAATTTTCTGTCTCTAAAGGCTAGTTTTCTAGTAGTGATACAACTTTTATGTTTTAAGTTTTTACCAATTTCATAAGTATCAATGCTTAAATTTTATTTCTACTTCACAGCATCAAGTTACCTTAATAGCTTTTTAGCATGAAAATACTACTCCAGCTACCAATAAGACATAGAAACGATCCTAACTTATTTTAGTATACAAACCCTATCTTAATAAAAAGCACATTTTACATATGCTTAAACAAATGAACACACATACCTTAAGAGTTTTGTGTCTTGATTTTGTGGTCTTGTTACAAGCCTTTAATGGTTTTCTTTGTAAAAATTGAAGGGATTAGTATTACATATCCATGGGAGAGCTTTTAGAGAAGAGAAAATGAGGTTTTGGATCTTGAAAAGAGGTGTTTTTGATGTCTGAACTTTTTGGACAAAAATTGCACTTTAAGAGAGGATATTTATCTTCTTAGTTGACTTTTAGGGCTGCCTAATTTAAGACTTTACATGGGCTTGTTTTTAGTATAAATGGGCTTATTTGGGCATTAAATGTGTTTTTTGAGCTTGATTAATGCCTATAAAAAATTATGCTATGTAAAAAAAAAAAATATATATATATATATATATTGTATGTTTACTTGTTTTAATCTATTTTATCACACTCTTAACTACACTCACAAATTTATAAACTCAATATTTAGTTATTCTAAGACATTTAGGTATTTTAACACATCAACATAACGCATATATCATATATTAATATAAATCGCATTCATCATATTTCAAAATCATGCATAATTGAATTAACATTTATAAAACATGACTTGGAAAATTATGGCTATTTCATATATATAAGGAAAATGTTAGATTTTGTTGATCATAATAAATGGAGTGAAATATATAAAATTTTCTGCAAAACCTATGTCAATTGCCTTGTGACATGTAAAATGAGAAATAATTTATGTGGGATTATAAGAAAAATACTTATTCCTTTCAACATAAATATGTCATGGCTCCAACCGAGATTTCAGATTCATAGAGTCACAATATCCTTTTGTCTTTACCACAAAGACTCTAAATATAGTCGATCTAGTAGTTTTTGTTGTGGTATCCTTTTGTCTTCACCACAATGGCTCCAAGTCCATCTAACAGTGTCCACACATCCAGTGAGAGGAAAAATCAATATACTGCTAGATGACTTTTTATTTAAATATGGATATATATAATTATGAGATTAATTCTTGTTTACCCATCAATTGAAAAAAAAAAAAAAAAACCCTACACAAATACCATCATTATATCACATATTGGATATGCAGTATTGAATTTTCTTTGTATTATATGTTGGACAAGCAATATACGTATAAATAATATATGTGTAGGGTAATCCAACATGTGATAGTCACGAGCAAGATGCAATACAAGATGGATAATTTTTTGAGTACATTGTTTCGCATCTTGGAAATGTAATAAACGTGTAAAATAATCTATTACATTTTCAAGATACGATATAACAATGGTATTTACAAAATGATTTTGTCTATATTGCATCTGTATATTTTTTTAGGATGATAGACTCATGTTTCACAATATAATTCTTCTCTTATTTAAAAACTAGAAGCAATATAATTTTATATGAATATATGAAACTTGCTCTTTCCCTTTTTGTTATAGTTAACAAAATAGAAAAGCAACTACTCATTCATAAAAAAGGAACTTCCTTTTATATATAGAATATTAATAATAGATGACAATGGACCTTTTTTGAAATAAGCACTCAATAGACAATTACTCTAAGTAATCCATTTATAGTTGGAAAATTAGAATTTACTTTCAACACATTATTCTTTATGCATTCAACCAGTAATGTAAACTTATAATTAATTATATTGCTTCTAATATTAAAATAATTATTTCATTATCTCGGATTAAATTATTAATTTTAATTATGAAAGTTTGATAATTTTAGAATTTACTAAATTTTTCTAGTCAATCACCTTATTCCTTTAACTATACTATTGTTTGCAACCTTTCAAGTTTTTATATACAAAGACAATGTCTATCCAAATACAAATCAAGGTAATTATCTAGCAAACAATTATTGGCCACCCAATATGATAGAAAGGTCGTGAACCATAAACCACCATGAGCTGATTACTGCATAATTAAATCTTTTCATCGAGATATCCCAATTAACCAATTGCATGTAATGTCATCAATTTTTAGTCATTACTTGGTTTCTGAAATAAACTAGACTCAATAAAAATTGTCTTAAAAAGTAACTATGGATTACTTTTATTTCAACCAAAGAACTCATGGATATCATTCTCATAATCAAATAGAGTAATGAATTCTCTCTTGAATCATTCTACCCTCTCTATATTTTGTATAACACCTATAATTTTCTATTGTATCATCACGACATTATTTATAATTGATATCAAGATCGCATTTAATGACATTGAAGTGTCATATCCCATATATAGGATATGTGAAGGTCTCAAATCAAAGGATATTTACGTTTGTCCTTATAGAGGAGGAATCAATGGCATTAAAACATGTGATATCCTCTCTATTGGTAGGTCATGTAAAAAAATATCCATCGAACTTTGGGTACCAACTTATATAACTTTGAATATCTTTCCCTTGGTCTAGTGAGAGTAACCTAAGTATAGAACATGTTGATCTAAATATTTATGTCCCATCTAATATTTATTCGACTAAGGACAATTTTAGATAATGCGATGCCGTGGAATTCTTATTGATAATATAACTTCTTATTTTGCCAAACATTTTCTAATTATTTATGGGGCTTTATTGTGTATTATATACGAGTAGAAAAGAATACATATATAATAAATACTTACCTTTTATTAATAATATTCATAAGTGCATAAAAAATGTCTTGGCACATTATGCACAATTGCAACACTCCTACCTTCACTATTGCCAAGCACTAACATCTCTAAGTCCTAAGCTCCTCACATGGGTTTCATGTTTTTGTTAAGGTAAGGCATATGTGAATGGATTTGCAATGTTTTCATTTGTTGCTACTTTGCATACCACTTGATCACCGATTTAAACCATCTCTCTAAGGACGTGAAACTTTTGTACAACATGTTTGGACCTCTAGCGAGATCTTGGTTCCTTAGCCTAAGCTATAGTCGCATTGTTATCACAATACAATGTAATTGGATCAATAATGCTTGGAACTGCTCCTAACTTAGAGACAAAAAGTTTTTTTTTTTTTTTTATGCAAACGGCTTCTTTAGTTGCTTCAAAAACTACGATGTATTTGGACTCTGCTGTGCAATCTATGGCTATTTCTTATTTGGAACTCCTCCAACAATCAACTTCAATATTTCAACAAAACACATAACATTACTATATCCTCTATCGACTAGTTTCTTATCTCCTCCATAAACCAGAATAGATGCTTTTGTTCTTTTGAGGATGGTCTTGACTACAACTCAGTGATCCTCACCTAGGTTGGCTTGGTATCTACTTGTCTTGCTTGAAACATAAGGAGTATCTAACTGCTTACATTTCATGGCATGCAAATGAACCCAATCATCGTAACATATGGTACTTTGTTCATTTTATCCTTCTATTCTTATGTTCTAGGACATATTACCTTGAGAGATGTATACCATGTGACATAGGTAAAAGCCCCTCTTGGAATTTTGCATATTGAATCTATTCAATATCTTATCAATATATGAGCTTTGACTTAGCCCAAGCAGCTTCTTACCCATCTCACTATATCTTAATTCCTAAGATATAGGCATAACCTAAGAAGGTTAATGGAAGACTTGCATGACTCATTATTGATCCAACCATGTCTATTGGGGTGCAAGTCATCCTTTCCAAAACAACATTCCACTCTAGTGTTCCAAGAGGTGTTAATTATGGAATTATTTCACAGTCTTTTAGATAGTCAATGAAATCTTTGCTAGGATATTTTCCATGTCTATCAGTTCGACTTCACTTTTAAATTCTTTGAATCCAACAAACTTTTAGACTCATGCCTCATTAAGTAGATATATCCATTCTACTCAAATCCATCTTTGGCTTAAGTTCATAATGTCTAACACACATCACTATATATGAGTTCTAAAACTCTTTTGGCTTTTGCACCTTTCTTTGTAAAAGGTTTCTTGGCCATTTTACCATGTAAACATGCTTCACATGTATCTATGGATTCGAATCAAAAGAAACAATTGTTAAGAAAACAATGATTCATGATTATTTGTTAATGATATTAATAAAAAACTCCCTCAATTTGGATTGAGAAAAAGATAATAATTATATTGAGTAAAACAATTAAAACATAATTTTATATTAATCCAACTTAGTGTCATTTTAAGGTCAAAACGGAAAATACATTTAAATCCCATCTTTTCATTTTTCTAAAAATAGTAGTTCCATAATACGGTTCAAAATTATTTTTTCTTTAGCAAGGTTAATTAATTAAATACTTTGCTTCCAAATGCACTTGAATTATTGTTATATGTTTAATATCACCCTTGATTCATTTGATAATTTCATTTCATTCTTGATTTTGTTCCATTAATTTAAATATGCACATAGGATACCGGTCTATGGTATATAATATGTATACCGTATTATGACGCACTTTGACCTTGCATCTACCTTATTGTATAATATATTATACACGGAGATATGATAAATTTATTTCAATATTTTGAATAATTTATATGTATATATTTATGTATATACATTATTTTACATTCTATAATAATATAATATATTTTGTAACTAAATGCACTACATTATACGTAATATGCACAAATCCATACATAAATACATCCTTTGATATATATGAAATATATTGTAAAACATATAATATTTTATGCATTATACAAGATGTGAATCTATTATAAGATTTGCTGCATTAAATGCTAAGGTGTATGTAATAATACAATAAAAGTTATCTTTATTATTAAAGGGCAAGAGGTCTTTTGGTGTCTTTAATATTTTGATTTATAAAATTTATTCAAACACCTCTAAATAAATTATGATATTTCATACCATAAAAAATAATTCAATCGGAATCCATATCTGTAAGGACCCGCTATCACCCTTAAAATTAAAATAGGCGATAACAGCTCTCCAACCACATATAACCTGTAAGATTATATGTAAGGTTGTCTAAAAGAATTGTTTGATGAATTGTTTATCTAATTCTACATAGATAATATAATAGAAACCATAATTTTTTCTAAACTTTATACAAAATACACTACTTCATTATCAAAATATTTTGCAAAAGAAGCAACTTAAGTCATATATAGCTAAGTACATATATATATATACACACATATTACATCCAATGGCTTCTTATAAGTCTTAACAAAATTACACACATAAAATTCAACTAAAACCTTAAATACAACCACAAGACTAACATAACTATTCTATTACAAAAAAAAAAAAAAAAAAATGGATTCCACCAAGTCTAAGGTCATCTCTAGTCCTCCATATCATCAAGAAAATCCTTGAAATCGGTTCCATACCCCATACTCGTGTAAAACTCGTCAGATTCATCACCTGAAATGGTTAAAATATGAGCCAAAGGCCCAGTACACAAGTAACGAATACAAATGCAAAGTGATTCACACATAGTTAATCTAAATGTAAAATGCAACAACCAATAATTTATTACTCAATCTTTAGTTAGTCTTTCATCATGGGAGTGTTCAAACTCCGGGCAACAAGGATCTAGTATTACGTCCGCCTCCCTGAGTGGTCCCTACTGTTCATACAGACTAGTCAGCTCCACCTTCCAGCTAACCCGTAATACTAGAGGATCCTGAGTAACGCATCACGATGCTCAGGGGTTGATACGAGTAGCTCGAATACTCATCTCCTAAGTAATTTTATTAATCCATAACGAAAGTACCCTGCCCCCAATCTGAGCAAGGTGCCGCTCTCCCGAACCAGATTCAACGGCAAACAAGGATAATCAACACTCATCGATTAATAAAATTTCTTATTTTAGAGTAGATATTTGATGCCTACCCTAGCAAAGAAACAAGCAAGTACTGCGTACCTGAGATAGCTCGGGAACTAATTGGGTTGGCTGAGCGAGGATCTATCACTGTTCAAAAAAATATTAAATTTCCCACTTAGTTTAAGCACTAATTAACTAGTTGCAAATATAAATAATCAAATAAATTCAAATAAATTAATACAATGTCATAATAGAGCATTTAAACATCCTATTATATCATAGAATACTTAACAAATATGAATTGATCATATAACAAGCTTTGGAAAATTTTGAAGAAAGGAAAAGAAAATGAAAAGTGCAGGGGATACGCCGGCCTTCACGCCGGCGGCTTTGAATCGGTGTGCAATACACTAAAGTTCAACACTTGCCAACACTGGCAGCGTTCAAGGATACGCCGGCAGCCTTTAGTCTACACTGGCGGCTTTGAGCCGGTGTAGAATACAACTCCAAATTTCCAAAAATTTTCGAAAGTTACACTGGGTTGGTCCACGCCCGTGAATACCCCCAACACCGGTAGTGTATCCGTGTACGCTGATAGCTTTGGATACTACGCCGGTGGCCTTCAGTTGATCTTAAGTTGATAATATCCTGATCTCAAGTCGATCTTAGAAAACACTGTGGCTCCCTTCAACTGATCGAATAGGTCATCAATCCTGGGTAAAGGGTATTTGTTCTTAACAGTAACCCGATTCAACTCCCTATAATCAATGCACATGCGCAAACTCTCATCTTTCTTCCTTACAAATAATACAGGAGCACCCCATGGCGCTATACTCGGTCTAATGAAACCTAAATCCTGCAATTCCAGTAACTACAGCTTTAACTTTTTCAACTCTACAGGAGCCATTCTATACGGAGCCTTGGAGATTGGTACTGTCTCAGGTAATACTTAAATTCCAAACTCTATCTCCCTATCTGGTGATAGTTTGGGTAACTTTTCAGAAAATACATCCACAAAATCATTCATAATTGGCACCATTTTAATATTCACTTCTTCAATATTTATAGCTACCACAACTGGTTTTTCCCACAACTCCATAGAGTTCATACTCTTAGGTCTCAGCCTTTCCAACCTATATCTAAATCTCCCTTTAGCCAAATCAAAACTTAACTCTGCCTTACTATAATCAATCGTGACCTTATAATGATTTAGCCAATTCATTCCCAAGATCACATCAAAATCAGATAAAGGCAATACTATCATATCAATAGGCATGTTCACATTTGAAATCACAACATTTATATTTTTACACACACAATGTTGTCTATTTTCAATCACCAACGGAGTAGTCACACACATAATACGATCAATCAACGTTTCAGAAACATGCTCACAATCATTCATAAATTTTCAAAAATACGAGCATGAGTTGCTCCAGTATTAATCAACACATATGCATCCCTACTAGCAACACTCAAATACCTGCCAAGGTGTCTACTGAGGGTATCTTCAATCTGGTAAGGTGAAACCCTAGCATTTGTCTTTCCCTTCTCTATATCAACTCTACTCTCACATTAGGTCGATCCTTGCAGTTAGCAATATGATGACCCATTTGCTTGCAATATGCACAGAAGATCGTGGTAGTTTCGGATTCTTGCACTCTTTAGATTTATGTCTAACTTGACCACATGAAAAATATGGATTGGAAGTCCACTTACAATCGGATAGCTCATGAGGATCATAACACCTAAAGCATTTCTTCTCAAATGTAAGTGTAGAAGCTTTATATGTCGGCTTTTGATCTCCTCGTCGTCCCATGAAAGGCTTCTTTCCTTTACTAGTACCCCGATAACTATCATAGGATGAAGTGGAGACAGGTCTCTTTCCCATAAATGCAGCTCTCTTTGCTCTTCTAATTCTACTATCATTCTGAATTTGCTCCATTAGCAAAGCTTTGGCCACAGTATCTGATAGGGTATGTAACTCAAATTTCTTCACTTCACTTTGAATTTCCTCATTCAATCCATCTGAAATTTCTGAACTTTCATTCTCTCATCTCGGTAATCGCCTCCAGCAAAGCGTAACAGTCTACAAAATTCACCATAGTATTCATCTATAGTTTTGCTCCCTTGTCTCAAGTTCAACCAATCAGCTATCATCTTTTCTCTCACTGAATTTGGAAAATATTTGGTGAAAAATGTATCCTTGAATGCATTCCATGATATGGGTTGTTATAGATTTCCACTAGTTAATCTCCACCAATTGTAAGCCTCTTTCTTCATCATATAAACCACTAAATCAACTTTATTATCTTCCGGTGTTCTACTAGCAGCAAATGTCTTCTCCAGCTCCTCTATCCAACCTTCAGCTACTGTAGGATCAGTACTAGTGCCATCAAATTCTAGGACCATCTTGCTAAAATCATGTAACTTGATTTGGTTAGATTGATCATTCACAGGAGCAACCTCATTTGGTCTCATTCCTTGTTGATTACCTTATTGCATGAGATGCTGTGTTTGTTTATACATCATCATCTGATATTGTTGCATCATTGCCATCATATTCCTTATCATATATACATGGAATTTGGATCACCAGTGGGCATTTGTGGCATTGGAGGAATGGGTGGCATAGGTGGAGGTGGTTAGAATCTGAGTCAATGGAGGAACTTGCGAAGCTGAAGCCGATGTATGAGAATAGTCTCACCACTCGGTGTAGAAGATAGAGTCAAATGTAGACGATGATTGTGGTGGCGGTGGCGGTGGCATACTTCTCTATTAGAATGTTGCCTTGTAGACTCCTTAACCTGTCCATCTTTACAAATTGCATACATATATCAACCACACACATGTAAATAAATCTTTAATCACATGCAAAACTTATCAAATTAACATTCACATTCATGTATAAAAAAACAAACAATTTATCAAGCCATCAAGTAAGCAACAATTTTTAGCAAGCAATCCAATAAAAACAAACATATGAAGTAAGCAAGAAGGAAATAACACAACTATTCGAATAAACTTAACTCTTTTCTATACTACCTATTTGTGTCTAGGTTAAGTCTCAAACAAACTATTACAATTAGACAAATAATTAATCAAACTCAGCTCTGAATCAACTGTAAGGACCCGCTATCACCTCCAAAATAAAAAGGAGATAACAGTTCCCCAACCACATATAACTTGTAAGATTATATGTAAGGTTGTCTAAAAAGAAGTGTTTGATAAATTGTTTGTCTAATTCCACATAGTTAATATAATAGTAACCATAATTTTTTAAAAACTTTTAACAAGACATACTACATACTACATCATTATCATATCCCACTTAAGAAATAAACTCAAATCATACATAGCTAAGTACATATATATATATATAAAATAATATTACATTACAACCAAAGGCTTCTTACAAGCCTTAACAAAATTATACATATAAAATCCAACTTAAACTTTAAATACTATCACAAGACTAACATAACTAGTCTATTACAAAAATTGATTCCATCAAGTCTAAGGTCATCTTTAGTTCTCCAAATCATAAAAAAAAATCCTCGAAATTGGTTCCATACCCCATAATCTGTAAAACTCGTCGGATTCATCACCTGAAATGGTTAAAATATGAGCCAAAGGCTTAGTACGTAAGTAATGAATACAAATCAAAGTGATTCACACATGCTTAAGCAAATGCAAAATGCAACAACCAATAATTTATTATTCAATCTATTGTTTCACATACATCAGGAGTATTCAAACTCCGGACATCAAGGATCTAATATCACGTTCGCTCCCAGATGGTCCCTACTGTTCATACAGACTAGGCAGCCCCACCTTCCCTGGCCCGTGATACTAGGGATTCCAGTAACGCATCACGATGCCAGGATTGATATAAGTAGTTCGGATACTTATATCTCCTAGATAAATCTATCCAATAACAAAAAGTACTATGCCCCCAATCTAAGCAAAGTGACCCTCCCCGAGTCAGATTCAACGGCATAAAAAAAAAATCAACACTCATCAATTATTAAAATTTTCTTAATTTAAAGTAACTTAAGTAATGCTTATCTTAGCAAAGAAATAAGCAAGTTATCATGTACTTGAGATAGCTCGAGAACTAATAGGGTTGGCCGAGTGATAATCTATGACTGTTCAAGACAATATTGAATTTCCTACTTAGTTCAAGCACTAATTAACTAGTTCCAAATATAATTAATCCAAGAAATTCAAATAAATTATTATAAGGTCATAACAGAGCATTTAAACATCATATTATATCATACAATACTTAACAATTATTCAATTGATCATATGTCAAGCTTTGGGAAATTTTGAAGAAAGTTTTTGAAAATGAAAACTACAGGGGACACGCTGACCTTCAACGCCGGCAGCTTTGAACCGGTGTAAAATGCTCTAAAACTCAACACTTGCCAACACTGGTAACGTTCAAGGATACGTCAGCAGCCTTCAGTCTATGTTGGCGGCGTTGAGCCGGTGTATACTACAACTTCAAATTTTCAAAAATTTTCGAGTTCCACGGGTTGATCCAAGCTCATGGATACCCCAACACCGGCAGTATCCATGTATGCCGATAGCTTTGGATCCTACGCCGGCAACCTTAAGCCCGTTAAAAATTATGATTCTGTTCTCATTCCACACCACCTCTAAGCCAGCGGCGTTGGAACCTAAAAGCCGGCGTACGTTTTGAAAAATAAACACTAACAAACTTTCCCAGCAAAAGTCGGCAGCGTTTCAAGCAGCTTTGAGAAAATAGGTTCTGATCATCTTCAACACCGCCTCTACGCCAATGGCGTTGAAGTACCAAATGCCGGCGTACACTCAAAGACAGACCTATTCGAAAATGTTTTACTTCCCCTGCTTTTCTTTACAACATTTTGTAAACTTTTACACTTTCAATCTTCTTTAAACTCATCCTAAGTTTCTCGAAACTTGTTGTATGTCTAAACACCATTCAAACAACACAAACTTCACTTCTAATCATCAAATACCAATTACACTTCAATTCAACGTGCCCTAACACTACTCAACCCTTAAGCCATCCTAACACAATCATCCCCACATGTCAAAATTCATACAAAACATATACTACAACTCCTCTAGCAATATAATTCTATTCAAATTACCATCAATGCACACAATCATTCTATCACTAATTAGCACATAAACCCTATTCTAACAAAAACTCAACTTGAATACAAATAAGGCAAAAGAATACACTTACCATATGGACTTGGAGCCTTGGTTTAATGATCTTGTTGCAAGCGTTTGTGGGTTTAAGTTGTAGAAAATGAAGGGTTTAGTTGTGCATGAACATGAGACAGCTTTTGAGGGAGTAGAAATGAGGTTTTGAAACTTTTTGGCATGTGTAATGGTGGTCTGAAATTTTTGAACGAATTTTGCACTTCAAAAGTTGATATTTATCCCTTTGGTTGACTTTAGTGGCTGCCCTAATTAAGTTTTTAATTGGCTTGATTTGGCTAATTAATGAAGCTTACTTTTTGGCTAATTAAATGTGGTCTTTAGCTTTATTTGTGATAAAATTTTCTGCTACTATACATTGATCTAATTACATGCATAATCTAACTTATTCTAATCATATTTCATACATTCTAATACACTTTAAAAAAATCATGAACTCAATATTTAATCATTTGAAATATTTAATTATTTTAAAACAACAACTCAACTCATTATTCATGCATCAACATAATTCACATATATTAAATTTCAAAATCATATGTAATTTCAATAACACATTTATAAAATGTAAATTAGGAAATTCATGGCTATTTTAATAAAAGTAAATAAATCTAGTTTTATAGAGCATATATATAAATTTTAAAAAGGACACATATGTACTTACATTTTCATCTTTTTTATATTTTTTTATTACCAAATATGTCCATTTGAATTGATATAAAAAAAATATTAAACAAATGGGAAAAAAGATCGACAAAACTGAGTTTTGAATTCGGCCTTCGGGTGCTTGTAATGTAACTGCCATTTTTTTATGACATTTTTATTTGTAAGAAATAAAGAACTATTAGCTTTTCATTCACTACGGTACATAATGATCAAATACATTTCATTTCCCTATAAGGTTTTCCCAAGGATATAGGAATGACTTGCTAAGTCTTTCAATCGAATGGATTAGATTTTATTTTCTTTAGTTGTAATATGTTTGACGGAAAGAAAAAAAGAAAAAAAATATGTGGGGCATCTTCACATGTTGATGTCTAATTTTTTTTTTTTTTTTATAATTATTAGACTTATAATTAGGGTTTTCCACACTTCCACAGTACATGCAAGTCACGGTGAACTAGCGGCTTCTTTGGACATACATGATTCCTTCATCGTCTCCTCCACAATCTATCAGCTATTCCAATTTCCAATATGATTTCTGGGTGTGCTCTTACTTGCTAAGTGCTTAGAATAGTCTTATTGCAGTGCACTATTGAGATGACAGGTTCTCTTCTAAATGAGGTTCTTGACTACATAATATTTTTTAATAAATATGTTTCTTTTGTTAACGTGAAAAAAATTGAAAGAGGGGGATTTTAGGGATTAGATTCTTAGTTTCCATGGTGGATGACTGTAGATTTAGGTCCTTTTTTTCCCCTGGAGAGAGGAGATTGTTTTGATAGAAACGATGGAGGAGAATGAAAAAAAAAAGGTAGCATCTATTCTTTTTATTTATTTAGTGTTGTGAGTCTCACATGTGGAATTTAGTATTTTCTATCAATGGAACATATATAATGGTGTGTAATTGAGGTAAGTTGTTTGTCAAAAATAATTTCTTGGGTAAGCTATTTGCTAAAGCACAATATCACAGGTGATGTATTTGTAATTTACCTTATAAAAAATGGAGTTACAATGGTTTTAAAGTGTATCATCAAATGAAATTAGCAATATCCTTTGTTAAGGGTAAATGTGGTTCAATTCTATTTAATTTTGCAAATTGTACTGTGAACCTTACATTAAAGTCAATTGTGAATAAAACAAATTTTAAAATAAAACTCGAAGTTTTGGTTTGATTTAAGATTCTGCTTGATTTTTTTTATCCACTTTTAGTAAAAATTTCGTTCTTATCGATTATGCAAACCAAGTTATAAACCTAAAAAAACTGAACCTAACCAAAGAAAAAAAAAACGAAAAAATAAAAAACGGGGGACAAAAACCAAAAACCCTAATATTCAATTTATTTCGACTTAATTAACTATTTGGTTTGCACTTTACCGTAAATATTCTATATTGATTACATGTGTTACTCCAACAACGGAGGAATTGCAGACCATCTGAACATTTTGTAATAACACATCACTAAATAATTATGTATTTCCCCTCGTGAGTCATGTTCATGTATTTACTTTTTTTTTTTAATTTCCAACTAATAATAATTGTACTGAAAACCGCTGTACATGAGTGTTTCAATCGAATAGATTAGATTTTATTTATTTTTTTTTTTTGTCCTTTAGTTGTAGTATGTTTAACGGAAATAAGAAAAGAAAAAGTAAAATAATAGGTGGGGCATCTTCACGTGATGATGTCTAAAATTTTGTTATGATTGTTAGACTTATAATTGGGGTTTTCCACACTTCCACAGTACATGAAAGTCAGAGTCACCTAGCAGCTTCTTCCTTGGACATACATGAAGAAGAAAAAACTTAGTGGATATTATATGTATCACTCATGGCTTCATCCATAAACGGAGCAAGCTTCTACATAGTTCAGCGAGGAGTTACCAATTAACATCCTCATTTGAGCTTTGAAAGTTCCTTTTAGGAGGTATGTAACTATTATGGTCTTTTATATATCTTTACACACACACACACACACATATCATGGAGATAGCCAATACCCTAACAAGTCTAGTTTTAAATGAGTCTATTGCGTTAAAATACTGAGAGTCGACTGTTGGCATGGTTTGATTTCGTACCGCTGAGCCATGAACCGACCATATTGTAATTAAACAGAAAAGCAGAATTTCGATTTGGTTTAAGGTTGAGTTTGGTAATTTATTCTAGTACGAAACTTTTATTTTGGTTTTTATGTACACATCTAGCATGTAGTTTTTATTATCAAGAGAGAGATAAAAGAATGTTTTAGAATATCTTAGATCTTTACATGAAGCTTCCTATGAAAACAAGTTTTTCAAAAATATATATCAAATTATATTTGATAATTTAATCTACTTTAATCAAATAAGAAAATTCTTGTCATATAAGGGTAAGAGCGCTGCATCTCTTGATGATTTATGATAGTCAATCATATTGTTTTATTTTCTTTACTTTATTTCTATTTTGTTTTTTTTTCTTTTTCCCTACAGCACACTAATAACAAAGTTTCTTTTGGGACACATTTTGTAGCTCACCAATAGTTCAAGTCGCAACGATTTCACAAAGAAAATGGTTGATGCAGACCCTTCAAGTTTCTCTATCGAAGTACAGCCTACACTGATGAGGTTAATTTTCTTCATCCTCGCTTCTTATTGCTTTCGTTTTGATTTTGTTGGTACTCTTCATGCATTGATGCTAATGAAATTTTGACATATATAATAATATAAAGATAGTTTCTAAAATAATTACCACTATAATTAACATACCCTTTTATGTTAAAAATTATTGGTATATACATTCCAAGTGATGTGTTCAAAACAAATGAAGTGTAATTTCTAATGAATCTAAATAGAAAAAGGTTCTTTGCATGTTACATGCCACAAGATTGGTTGGCAAATATAGCACCTTTACTCATATTTAAAGAAAAATACTTTTTAGGCATTTAGCCTTGGATTTTTAAATTAAAGACTTAAGTTCTTAGTAAATAAAGTTGGGCCCATAAATAAGCATCAATCCTTGGGTAAAGACACATACTTGGCTTTGGCATTTGTTATGCCATACTTGTCTAACGATTATAAGATTTTGGGTTTGCCTGATTTATCTTATTTTCCTTCATTTGGTATTATTTTGACATCAATTAAAGTGGGCATATTTGTCAAGAATCAAGTGCTAAAAAGATGAAGACAAAAGTACATACAGGCTTCTCTTTTAAAATTGATTATCCAAAAAATCCTTATAAAAACGAACTTATTTATCCATCCCTTTATTTGTTTTTATAAAAATATCAATAAATTTTTTTGGAATGCATAAAATATATATAAATTTAACCTTTTTTTCTCTTAAATATATGTGAAATTTTATAATCCAATTATCACACTCCAATCTTCACTTTTATTATCATCATAATAAAATATAAATGCATAAGTTGCAGATAAGATAATTGTTTAAACACCAAATTTCTAATATATATAGATTGAAAAAAAGAAAAGAAAATAAATAAATCAAATGTAGATAAGAAATTAAAATAAGAGAGGATAACAACATGTCCTTGCTTTTTGTATATGGTAATAGTCGTTGCCAAGAAATTCAATTTAAGAACCTTACAAGTAATACTGAGAAGTCTTTAAAGGAGACAATTCTTCGAGTCATGATATTTCACGCTATGAACCTAATAGAAGGCTTAGTAATAAAAATGACCTAAGAATTGAAAAAAAAAAAAATAATTCAAGGATGCATTTATTATGAAAAAAATGATTTCAAAACAACTTTTTTACATGGAATATAATATATTATCTTTACAATTTACTATGTGACTATTTGATAAAGGAAAATGGAGAAAATCATTACGATCAGAACAATGTCAAGATAAAAATGTTTTATTTATTTTTTTTCCGTTGACTTTCAATTATTTTATTACCAATCAAATTTGGGCATCAACGCCGTCGTCTATTATTATCTACTATTAGGAAGACCAAAAGTACCTTTAATCACTCTTGATTACAAATGAAATGCATTTGTTCGACCTTACTTTTCTATTTATGTAAATCTATATATAATGAGAAGTCCTGTAACTAGACATCTTCTCAGAGCGGGTCGATCCAACTCATGACCCAATTTGTTGTCCAAGGTCCAAAAAAAGGGACCTGAAACCATCCCAAGGAGGGGATGGCATGGATTGGCTCCAACCCATGGATTCGCTGCATCTCGGGGTAGGTTGGACCATCCCAACCCGTCGCCCTTATAATGCATATATTGAATTTTAAAAATTATTATTATTTTTTTAATTTTCAAGGACGGACTCTTAAGGACCTGTCGGGTCCACGGGTCTCCATAGAGGATCTGTCTTAGACTTATGGATTCAGTAAGTCCACTTGATGGGTCTGTGCCATGATGGGCCGGGTTGGGTCCCGATTTCTAGCTACAACATTAAGATTGTAAATGGCTGCATACTCACCATATCATATGTACATATTAAGTAATTAAATATATTAGCTATCTTATCCCATTTTGTCTATACTGGGTTATTACCAAAGAGCCAAAAGGTTATATAAAATGATTTAACAATATTATATGGATATATCTAAAATTATATATATGTATATATCCTTAATGCACTAAAATATGTACACTCTCTTTCTTTCCTTCCTAATGTGTAAACTACTTTTAATTTGAAATTGCATGTTTATTGAGTAATAGAAACGAACCAATCTTTTCTTTTCTTTTCTTTTTTTTTCTTCCAGCTTCAACCTAGAATATGGAGGAACAAAAGCAAGAGATGACGACGGAACAGAAGCAAAAGATGAAAAACCAAAGAATTCAGTGTTTCAATTTGATTATACTGAAGGGATCACATTACTATTAGGCCTAATAGCAATTGCTGTGGATCCATTGTTCTTCTATGTTCCGGTGATGAGTGAAGAGTAAGTTTAATCTTTATATAAAAAATAATTATTAAAATAGGACTATGAACAAATTAATTATCCAAATATTCTATTAAAATCACATTTTGAAAATGTGATTTAGGCTTATAAATAAATTGCATATACAACATGCGATTTGGCTAGAAAACTTAGATAGGAATTACATTTTTAATGTGTGATTTCTCTGTTGATAGAAATAAACATAAAATGCATGTTCGGCATGTGATTTTAGTGGATTGATTTGGTAATTATTTTAGATTGATGTGTATTTCAGTAAATATATTAAGATGGCATTTTAAATTGATAAAAAAAAAAAACACCTTCCGGTGATGATGGATAGGTCATCTTATCTTGCATTGGACAAGAAGCTGAGGATTGCGGCAGTTGTGTTGCGCACAACTGTGGATATACTTCATGATTTGTCATGGTGGTCCAAGAGTTGTCGTGGTACAAGTCTATATCCGGGCAGAGCGATGAAAAACAATAAAATTTCATCTCCCAGCAGAAGATCAAGTGCTATATCTCGTGTCAGAAATTTGTTAACGGGGTTTAAAATTTCTCGGATTTTATCTCCTGGCGGAAGGTCAAGTATGGAAGCTCGTGTAGTGGCCATAATGGCGTCCCTACCTCTTCCTCAGGTGTTGAACGAAAATTTGTTTATTTATAGAACTTGTTTCATTACAAACCAATCCAAATGTTTAAATTACCATTATAATAATCTATAAATATAGCTGCAAATAAGCTGAGTTACTCATACTCAACTTATTTTATTTATGGATAAGCTTAGGTTGGATCTTAAGCTCATAAAGTTTGCTTAGATAAATGAGTCGAGACTAAACTTTTTTTTTTCAAGATCGTTAGCTGACTCAAGAACATACTTATTAAAAGCTAGCAAGTCAGGCTCGCTAAAAGCGTGTGAACAATTTTTTTTTATAATATTATTTTATTATATATATTTATTCAATATAATATTATAAATATAATTATTTATGTAGATAAGCCAGAGTTCAAGTTTACGCTTGTGAATCCTTAACAAGCTCGTAATGAGCTCGAGTTCGAGTCTATACTTCTCAACCTTATTAAAAGTTCGGCTTAACTAGAGCTTGTTAATTTGTTAAACGAGTCAAGCCCAAGCCTTGGATCGGCTTATTTACAGTCTTTCCCATAATGTACAGCTTTATTTATATGTATATGCATAGTTAAATCAATCTTACTATCATCTCTAATGTAGATTATTTCGTTTGAGATACTAATCAATCTGCCGTATTGGTCCTCCAATAAGTATGATAGTATGTATAAGATTATGCTAAACTCGACTTTTTGCTAATCTAGAATAATTTCGTAATATTGTTGCATCAGGTCGTGGTATGGGCAGTAGACT
The DNA here is from genome assembly GCA_024138025.1 of Combretum micranthum. Lineage (NCBI taxonomy): Eukaryota > Viridiplantae > Streptophyta > Magnoliopsida > Myrtales > Combretaceae > Combretum > Combretum micranthum. The sequence goes on from JAMXBD010001911.1 coordinate 76,663, forward strand.
TGCAATCACATTTAAAATCATGGATTAAGTTTGGGGTGGTATTCCAACTTGTTCCACGAATTTTACGATGTTATCCAACATACATTGCTGCAGTTACAGGTTTATTTCCGAAATACGAATGGATAGGAGCTGCCTTTAATCTCTTTCTCTTTGCTCTGGCAAGTCATGTAAGTGAATTTTGGTTGACGATTCATGGTCCCATTGTAAGAGTAACTAGTAGTAGCCTAATCTGAGAATCATCATTCATGATCACAATTCACAATGGAAAATTCTTGCCTGGGCATCCATGGATCTAATGACTAGTAAATTTGTGCAATTACATTTACAGGGTTCTTTGAAAATGTTTGAACTCTATATATGAGATTCATATCATTGAAATAAATGTTTAGACCTTATTTTAAAACTAAAAAAAAAGGGGATAATATTACATATGATACCAAAATTTTTGGATGTTTACGATTAATATCTATAATTTAAAAGTGTAAATTTACTACTTATAAAATTTTCAATACCATTTATACTTGAACTAACTCCGTTTAGATAGTTGATTGTAAAAATAAATAAAGTTCAAATAATTAATTGCAAAAATGTATAAAATTCAAACTTCAAATTTATTTATATAGATATATCTCTTTTTTTTTTTCTAACTAACTAAATGCATTTTATGAGGGGGAAATATTAAAATAAAAATATTGAGTGCTTCCCAAATATATCAATAGTACTCTGGATGAATTCAACGCAATATATTTTATGACATGAATGGCGCATTTACAGTTTCAAGTCAAGCGCTTGTAGCATATTCAAATATTGGTATTGATGAATAATTTTTTTTTTCTTGAAAGAAGGGCAACTAATATCATGATAAATATGCCAATCTAAGTTATTTTACTTAATTATTTTTGTACTATATAACTTAACATCTTACTTGCAATCATCTGGCTATCTATATTGAGACATTAATTAATCTCCTTTATCTTACGTCTATAATGATGATTACATCAATTCACTTATATGATTGAATTTGATGGTAATAAATAGATCCTTGGAGGTTTTTGGTATATACGTTCTGTTGATCGAAGAATGGATTGCTTAAGAGATCGAAGAGCTTGTGCTTCAACATCGGGCGATGATAACTATGGAATGTTCAGCGATGCAATTACCTCCGGTATCATTGGTTCCACAGATTTTATGAAGAAGGTCTCTAGGAGCTTTGGTGGGGCATAAACAACCTTAGGTTTGTTCATGTTTGATCTTTTCTTTTTCTTTAAATACTATAATTGGGTAGAAAGTCCATATTATACGCATTATATATAAAATGTGTTTCTACTTAAGTTGAATATCAGAAACTGTTGAAGTAAAAAGACTATTGTACCTTTATATATTGGGGTTTTAGGTTGAGCGTCAAATACGGTAGGGTACATATGTTTCATATACAAATTTTTGAAACTTATATTTATGGGTACTAATGACCTTTTAGCAACTTAAGAAACTGCCTTGAACATGTACCAAGTATACCATTATAGGTTCTGGGGCATAGCCTACCTTGAAAACATTTAATATAGGTAGGCTAGTATGCACACACTCATAAAATACCATTTTGGATATAATTGAATTTAAAAGATATAAAAAGGAAATCCTACTAATTTAGTTTAACCTATTATCCATTATTTAAGACTAGCCCTTAGTAGTTGATTAAATGCATAATGTAAAATTACTACCTATATTATGCATCATTTTTCAGTTTTATAGAAAATTTTAAAGCTACTAAATTTCATACTCAGTCAAACTTTTACTTATCAAACTTACTACCTCATGTTTTATCATCGACATTTGTACTTTTTCATCAATGAACATACAACACATCATGGTAAAGAAGATGAAGATTAGTAAATACAACAAGTGTAAGTTTGGTTGAGTATAAATATTTAGCCACTTCGAAATTTAGGTTTAAACTTTGATAAGAGAAAATTATATTAATTATATATGTAGGTATTTTTAATTTATATTTAAAATCTCTACTAACTTACAATTTTAATATCTCGATTTTAATGATTATAATATTTTAAACAAGAAAAAAGAAATAAAAAAAGGTCATAGGCTTCATAAGCTACCAAAACATGTAGATTTTATAAAATACAGGTTCCATAATAATGTTAAAGGGTACAAGTATGTGGCAATTCTAAACTTTAAAATATGTACTTACAAGGTAGCATATACGGCATATTAATATTAGATTTCCAGCTATAATTGTTCTAATAAAAGTTAAATTGTTTGATATTTGGATTCAAATGCCTATAATAAGCTATTAATATACATAATATATTAATGAGAAATTTCCAGTAATACTATCTGCAAATGTTTTATGTAAGCCCTGGAGTTTTAAAATTGTGAAATTGTATCGAAATATTTGTAGTTCATCGGGACTAAACATCGTGATTGGCGACTACATATGGGATACATGCTTTGCGATCTTCATTTGCTTTTTTGGTTTGATTCTATATGCTCTACTTATTGGAAATGCACAGGTTTGATTTTTCCTTTTTCCCTTTTTTTTTTAAATATTAATTAATGATTTAGTTATATGGGCTAATACATCTACTAATATATGCTATTTTTCTTTACAACGTTCAGTTGTACTTGGAATCCACAAGACCTTCTACGTTGGCAAAACTGAAAGAGCAAAGAGAAAGGCTACAATTCTGGCCCTTATTCTATCGTCTTCCCAAGCAATTAAGGCAAGAAGTATGTATGTGTCAACATCCTAAGTGGCAAGGAGTCAGTGAAGTTAATCTTGAGAGCATGCTCAACAATATTCCATGGCAATTGAGGAGGAAGATAAAGCCATATTTTTGCAAAAGTCTGTTCCATAAGGTAGCTTTTATTAACTAGCAAAGACAGAACAATATCAAATCTAACAAACTTAAACTTTAAATTTATATCAAATATGCTCAAACACTTTTCCTTATATGTCTAGGTGAAAGAATTTGAGGCTAGATAACGAAATTAAAAAAGAATTGCGAGAACGAGCAAGGCAGTCATATTCCAATCAGAAACAAACATCTATCAAGAGGGATATCCAATCTACAAAATGATCTATATTGTTGAAGGTAAAGTTTTGGCATTTAATAGCAACAGTGTGAATGAGGGATCACTTGCAGAGCAATTTACAAAGATGATTCATTTGGGAAAGAGTTGCTTCAAAAAGTCCTTGAGTCGCCGCTGCCAAAATTTCCCCTGCGAAACAAACTATTCAGTCGGTGACAAAAGTTGAAGCATTTTCTTTATCATTTGATGACTTTGTCAAAGTATTTACCAAATATGGAAGGTCCATTAACCTTATAGAAAAGAATGGGCTGCAAATGTGCTCAAACGTGCAATTCGAGGTGCATTGCTATACAAAAGTTGAAGAAACCATACGATGGAGGAAAGGATCACTTTGATTGAAAAGAGTTTACAGTTACAAAGTTGTCACTCATCATCTTCATTTGAGATGCAACATTTAGCATGTGGAGTTATATTTACAATTGGAAGACGAACCTATGGCAAATTTGCAAGTGGAAATCAATCTTGGAATGTCTCCTAACATGCTAAATATCAATATTTGTTGTATGCTTGTGGGTTGTATCAAACTATGTTATGGTTGTGTGTGTGAGGTGATTATTATTATGATGTTTTGATAAGTTAACAAGTCATCCTTGTATCCTTGGGAAAACCTTATGGGAAATGATATGTATTTGATCATTATGTACCGTAGTGAATGAAAAGCTAGTAGTTCTTTATTTCTTACAAATAAAAATGTCATCACAAAATGGCAGTTCCAGTACAAGCACCGACTTCAAAACTCAGTTTTGTTGATCTTTTTTTTTTTACCATTTGTTTAATATTTTTTCGATATCAATTCAATGGATTATTTGGTAATAAAAATATATAGAAAAAGATGAAAATATAAGTACATATGTGTCCTTTTTTTAAAATTAAATATCCAATATATGCTTATATAAAATTGGATTTATTTACTTTTACTTTATTCATTTTTATAAAAATACCAATTAAAATTTATTTTTCAATATATAAAATATAATTTTTAAACCTTTTTTTTTAAAATAGCTGAATTTTTACATCTCAATTTTCACATCCCAATAACCATCTTCATCATAATTATAAAAATAATCAAAACATATTTTTATATATATTCTCTTTCCAAAATTTTCTATGCAACTTCAAATGATCAAATTTTAGGGTAAAAGCTAACCTTTTATACGATGGAATTAAGATGCCTCTCAATCAAAATACTTTGTGCACCACACTAGACACCTTGACATGCCCTACTCAGTGCATGAATTAAAACTCAAAAATAGCAAAATTAGAAAGGAAATTAGTCGTTTTCATTTCTTGAATTTTCAAGAGCTCAAATAAATGTTAGATTTACATTTGGTCACTTGATTATTTTCTTCAAATTTCCATTTGATCAATTCAAGGTAAACATTTAAATTTAGAATTTTCACAATGTAGCATGCTATCAAATTTTGTACTTTCATTGTATTCGCTAGGAAGAGCTTCACATTCCAAAAGTAATTTTCGTATAACCCTACTCATTGTCATTGACAAGATCATTGGGATGTTAATGGCTTCGCCACATATCATTACATGTGATAAGAACATGCATCGTTGTAGAATTTTGCTTACTAGAATCCATAAATATATAGAGAAGACAAAAAATTTAAAATGTGTGAGTCTATATATGACTTCCCATAAAAATCATGAAAGGCTTACTAAGGGATCTGAAAAATACCAGTATCACAATTTCTCCATTAAAGAAAATATTTATGAGTCATAAGTCATGAAATTGCTAATAATACAAGTCCAGCTAGAGGTTAAATCCACTAATTGAATTATTGTGGTGTTAATTACCACCACAAATCCACAAGTCACATACAAAACTATCACAATAGTACTCTACATAGGAGCAGATCTAAGGGGGGATGGGGGCGACTCGTGAAAATTTAATTTTTAATTTTTTTAAAAAGACAAAAATATATATGTTATATGTATAAAAGTAAACTTTAACAAAAGACTATTGTGGTTTACTATCTTATGAGGTCATTGGTTCAAATCCTATTGGCTTTTTTTTTTTTTTTTTTACTTTTAACATGCATTTATTACATGTTTCTTCTCTCTCTCTCTCTCTCTCTTCCCCTCCCCCTTCCCCTCCCTCCCCATATACATATATATATATATATATATGTTTCTTTTAATCTTTTTCTTTCACAATAACTAATATTATTAAATTCTTTTATCATAAAATTATCTAACAAAATAAATTCTTCTTATTAACTATTTTATATTCAAAAGCAATAATCATATTAAACATTAATTGTATAATTTGATTTAGTAATATTGTTTTTTTCTACATGTAATGCAAAACAAAAAATGACCACAATTTATTGAATAAATATACTATCTAGATATATTTTATGATTTATTTCTATTAAAAAAAATTTACGTAGATAAAAGCTCTATCTTTTATTAATAAATAATTTTCAAGTGACATATATACCACCGTTTATGAAATGCACTAATACCTTAATTATTGTTTAACTGATTTTTTCATGAAGTATTAAAAATATCACATTGAAATTATTATGAAATCCTCATAAATATATAAGATGTAATATAATTGCAGTAACGAGTGAATGTTAATAACAATTTTAAGATTAACTTAATTACAATCTTGCTCCCCCCTATAATCATGCGCCACTCCTAACTCTACATCAAAGGCTTTAAACCTTATAAATATATGAATTTGATTATATAGGCTTTGAGCTTAATTTTTATTTGGGTTTAACTCGTTGGGCTAATGTGACAGAGCTTAAAGAGTTAGGCTCATACGATTGGGATGATCAAGGAGGTATGGTAAGGTAGTCTTGAAGTAGGGCCTGTTGGAATTGACCTGCCTAATTATAACTTTTCTTAAATTGGTTTACACACATTACAAATGAAGGCCTTACTGAGCCTAGGTCTATAAGAGAGCCACTTCTACATCCATTATGGGAGGGACTTATCTTATGTTGTTATTCCTCTCATCTGATGGATGACATTGATAGCAATAGGGGTGTTCACAGTTCGATTAACCGGTCCATGGCCCTATTTTTATCCTAATCATAATAATCGGATTTTCAATATCCTAATCCTAAACTATCCATTATGAACGTTAACCGCCTTAACATTAACCTTTTTGTCGGTTAATTTTTTCGGTTTTGGGTTTTTAACCGTTTAACATAATGGTTATGCAAATTTTGCAGTTAACTTTATTTTTCAATATGTTCGTAAAAAAATTAGAGTATTTTTTTATAATTATATTAAAAACTATAAATTAAGAATGTAAGACATGTAAAATAGTTGTTAATATATATCGGTGCCATCAAGATAGTCATCATAATAGTCTTTTACTCATGTGTTCTAATCAACCTTAATCAAGTGAGCTCAATATAAAATCTCAATCAAACACCACCATTCTAATTTTCAAACATATATGCATTTGTTTCTTCTTATCTGAATCATTCATTTTAACATAATTTATATTGATAATACTAAAAAAATAATTATATGAGTATATTATAAATTATATATATTTATAATTACAGATCGATTAACCGAATCCATCAATTTCTAGAATCTAAAAACCGAAATCGAAACCTAAAATAAAAAAAATTAAAAATACTAATCCTAAACCGAAACCGATGGATCAGTTAACCGTTTTTCTCGGATAAGTTTTCTGATTTCGGTTCGGTAATCCTAAACATTCGGGTTTTTTTTTTCACACTCCTAGATAGCAAGATTTATAAAAGACTCCTAATCCCCACCCCATTTGGACAATTGGAAATCTTGGACAAATGTCTTAGTGCTGTCAGATTTTCGTTTTAGTGAATTAATCACTTGTCCTAATGTCTTGGACAATATAATGGATATTGATTAATCCTATTTAGTAACGTTGATACTTTTTAGCTTCCTTACCTATCACATGTGTTTTAAAGCCTATTGAGACTGCTTACTCCTCTTTCATTCATGATTCTCTATTGAACACCATTGTATATGTTGTTTCCCAAGGTTACGTGTAGCATAATAGTCACACATCATGTACATGATCATTGCATCCGCAATCTTACCTACACATTCTTGGCGACTCCACTGGGAAAGGGAAATTGACACATTCGTGATGCCACCTCCAAGAAGAAAACCAATTAACTTCAATAATAGCAAGTATCAACATAGTGACAACACCAACCTTGACACGATCAAATAAATCGTGCCAGTACTTGAAGATAACACTCCTAATATCAACGCCATCCTTCTTGCTAAAATGCAAGATGTTGCCCTTATCAACGCAAAGATAATGCGCATTATGCAATGGAATAATGCACAACTGATGCAATAGTACTAGAGAGCTATCTCTCCATCATAGCTAGTTAACTCTCCAACCACTAAGAAGAAAGTACCTCAGGGAGTAAATGAGCAAACACCACAACCAAGGTTGTGGTCAAGCAATAACCAGCATTGAAGGTAAGAATGCAAGAATCCTACTTGGTGGGTCATCATCAGCACATGTTACCTCTCCTACCACCTAGATGGGATCACCTAATGCTCAAGCAATATGTAGCGTCTCAGCTTTCGTACCTTAAGCCTAAGTAATGCCTTGGCATCATGGTCTTCAAGCTTAGGCAACGCCTGGCATCACGGGTTTTATGCTTTTAAGCTCAAGCAATGCCTTGATATCATGGCTTCCATTGCTTCAAGCTTAAGTAGTGCTTTGGCATCATGGCTCTGATGCCTTAAGCCTAAGTACTACCCTAATATTGTAGATTCTACACCTTAAGCTAAATGTGTACCATGCCGACTATATGATGCTCCCATGCGGCACTCACCATGGAACGATATATTGGCATGTCATCATGATGAATACTTCATAATATGCTTTTATGCAATCTTTGTGGTGCAACAGCTTTCAGTGTACCACGATCATGATCATTACTCTCCAACATATGGTTAATCTACCTTCGAATCCCTAACTTGCATCATGCTTGATGATTATCTTGGAGTCTGTATGAAATCCAAGACTTCATAAAACAAAGTCTACATGGGGTAATACAAGAGTTGCTGCTAACTGGTAAGAGCAATGACTCCTAGGCGCATGATAACTTGTTAGGCTTGTGTATTGCAGACTAGTAAGAGTATTGACTCCCAATGCGTTAGAAGCTATTGCAGTTAACAAAGATAACCTCCTTAATAACTCATACTAGGTAGTTAAGTAGTGTAAAATACCCCTTTACTAACAAAACCGGATATTTGGATCCCAGATGACAAATTCCACTATCACTACTTAAGCACAATTAAATACTTTCTTAGAAGGGATCGTAGCATATTGGCAAGCAAGAGCCTTACTCTAACGCTACAAACACTATGAGAGGTCCCTTAGATCATTGAGTCTAAGTAAGCCTTATATTCATGATAGTCAATCATAATCATAATATCTTATACATCGTTGCTACTTTGTTAACGCATAGTCTCCTAAGTGCACAAAGATATGACTATAACATGCCGACTGGTAGAAGCATTGTCTCCAAAGCGCACAACAACATCATGTTATCCCTATGCATGGTATAAAGTAATACATTGAAAACATGTCATGGACGGTAAAGTATAGAAAAATGTCCTCTTAACTAATTAAACTTGATTGCTAAGGTATTAAGCCTACATGGAACATAATACTATCGCTGCTTAAAGCACGATTGATCTATTACACTAAGTGTTGATAATATTATTGCTAGCAAGTGAGAGCACTGCTCCGATGCGAGACATGTTAAGCATAATAATTTGTCATTACTTCATATCTCGCTACTGCTAAGTGAAAGCGTAGCTTCCTAAGCACAAGTGCATACTACAAATAGACTAAGTGGCACTGTGATGTTCATCAATATGAATAAACAAGCAAGCAAAAGCAACAAAAACAAAGAACTCCAAAAAATCAAGAAAAACAACCTATTTATTAAAAAAAAAAAAGTGTGCAAACATATTATTCTGAAATGGAAACAGAATGAATTAGTAAGACTAAATTATGTCTAGTAATCTAAGCTTACTATAAACTCAAGTCCTTATCTTCTAATGCGGTCTTCATCTTAGGCTTTGCTGCTATAATGTCCTTTTGGATCTTTTGTAGCTTTACCATCAACTTGTCATGATGGGTCTTGGCATCTCAGTAATCCAGCAACCTCTTGGCTTTAGCAGCAATAGGCCATAAACTATGAACTTTAAGTTACAATAGACGAGCTCCCTCACTCCATTCGACAAGTAGCTCTAGCCTTGCTTTTGATAGAGAACTCCAGCATATGTTCATCGTATCATGGCTTCACCAATCATCTTCACTATTGTGTTAGCTACCTCTGTCCCAACATAGGGAGCCGACCCAAAACTCCCATTCATGGCATCAAGAATCTCTAAGGGCATTATTAAATGTAAAGGCATATTTAAGCCTTGAAATGAAATTATCTCCTCCAATGCAGCATGGTCCACTGGAGTTTCTACCATGTCTTCACAAAACATGCTAGCAACTTGGGGAGGATGAAACTCAGTAGGAATATTGACATAGATGCACTCTTGCTACCTTCACCAGAAGTGTGCTTATCATCCTATAATCAAGTTCTTCAGTGCCGTTAGCACTATTTTTATTGTCACCACAAGAGTTTCGACACAGCTCATAATTAGTCTTGTCCTGGTCATAACCTTCATCATTTGATACTATCACAGGTCTAGCAACACCATTTTTTGAGTAAAATCGTTTAGACTTGCTATTTTTACATAGTATAATTGGTAGTAGAATCATTGTAGAATTGTAATGTTGTAATTTTACACATTTTTTTCACTATTTGAACTTTTAAAAAATGCAATTAATTTAAATGTCTAAACTTAGAGTTTTTTGGGTTGGCTCTTGATGTTTGTCTTAATTTTAGTTTTTTTTTCTTTTTTTTTTCATTTTATTTCCTTTGTTTTTTTTTCCTTACCTTTTTAGAGAGTTATTTTCTTTTAGATTGTATACTTTGATATATTTTGAACAATTTCAATAAGAATTAAAGAAATATAGAGTGCTATATTTTTCTCCCTTTTTTAAAAAATTTTCTATATGTGATTTATTTGTCATAAATGTAATGAGTTTTTGTACAAATATATAGTGAACATGAAAATATTCATTACAGTATAAAACTAGCTGCTCACACGTGATAATTTAAATGATTTGCAATAAATCTTAATAATTGTAGATTGTCAATCATCATTAAACGTAAATAATTATTTTAATTATCATAATTGCACTAGACATATTAATGGAGTGTGTGAATTATGATTGGTAAAACTTAAATTTTGGTTGTATGTAGCTAAATTAATATTAAATTCTTTATTTTTCATCATTTCCTTAAAGTTTTATTAGTACAATAAGTAAATCTATGGTTTTTGTAAGCAAATTTGCATTAGTTGTAGAATCTTATGATTTATATTTCGATTCTATGTTCCAATTCTACAGATCGCCTAGTGATTCTAGGGAGAAACTCCAGTTTAACAACCATGATAATTGCTTAGATTTTTTCTAGAGTTATTTCAGTAGAGTTTCTGTGTTACTCTTGATCTTAATAGTACACAGAAAATGACCCCAAAATGAGAAGAGAAGCATCTTATTTATAGATGTTAGAGGCGAGTGGTAACGTTGGATGACTTTGGATGGATGGTTAAGATGAACATTGCTTGCAACCATTGATCTCTTCTACGAATTGAATGGCCATAATCCATCCCTCTTTTATATATATGGGCATGGGCTTTGCATATGGCCTGGAATAGGATGGGGGCTTTTCAATATAAAAGGAGCCCATTTTTATAATTTAAGATAATAAAAGCGGTAATTGAAGTGTGCAAGTTCTGATGTGACAATTCATGTATATTTAGGAGAAAAAAAGGTCTAAAAAGCATGCATTAGAAAAGAAAATTTTTATTGATATTTTTATAAAAATGATAAAGTGAAGGGTAAATAAGTTCGATTTTATGAAAATTTATTGGGTAATCAATTTATAAGGGTAAATTACATTGAAAGGTTGCAATATTTTTTGGTAAGATTCACAACGTTTTTAGTGGTTCATTTAATGTGATAACGTTTTTTGTGAATCATTTGACATCACTATATTTTGCAAAACAGGTAAAATATATCACATTGACACGTGTCATAACACGACGGATCTTTCTTTGAGTTTATTGTCTTTAGTTGCGCCTGCTCCTTTCAACTCTTAACTTTAATTTTTTCGTAGCATCCTTTGGTATGAACAAGTGTGAGGCTCCTGTATCCACCATTGCATTCATGTTTCTTACAGCCATCCTTACCTTAACATACATTAAACCTTTACTTTCATCACTTCCAATCTTTATGGCATTAAGCCACCTCATGGTACCAATGTGTCTCTTTCCCTCATCATCTGACTTGTCTTTCGTGAATAAAGTTGTCAAGTGTCCCCTCTTATGACACTCCCTAGCATAATGTGGTCCATCACAAAAATAACATTTTAACTCTCGGCACCTCCTTATGTATGTTGTTTCCTCTTTTGTTTTGTTTCCTCTCCTTGGTAGACTAGGTGATATGTTATTTCCACCCTCCTCTTTTTCTACTTCTCTCCCAGAAGAATACTCAAGTTCCTCACCTTGAAATTCTCCTAATCCTTCCGTGAAGGCTATGGCTTTCAAGATATTCTCTACACCATACCACTCCAATTCTAGTTTTGCCCACAGCTTCAAACCTTCTAAAAATAGCACAAGATGTAACACCTCAAAACTCCAACTACTAAAGTATTATCCTCTTTGGCTATACGCCGTACGATTTTATCCTTTTGGTGGCAATGCTTTCCAGGGGTCACCCATCCTAAGATTGCTCTCCATAGAGCACACTTAACTTTAGAGTTTTGACGAACTGTAAGCCATTACACCAAAAGATGCCTCTTGTGATTAGAGTTCCAATACCTATATTTAAGAGGTATTACATCTTCCTCCACTTATAGAACTGACGTCCTCATCAGTTTTGTTATACAGGTCCAAAACCACATTAAGCAATAAGGACACATTCCTCCACTTCTGACTAGTGAACTGCTCTGATACCACCTTGTAACACCTTAGAACTCCACCTACTAAGGTATTGTCCTCTTTGGCCACATATCAAATGTTTTATCCTTTTAGTGCTAGCACTTTCCAAGGGGTCAACCATTTTGGGGATGCTCTTCATGGAGTATGCTTAACCTTAAAATTCCGATAAACTCTAAGCTATTACACCAAAAGGAGTCTTTTGTGATTAGAGTTCCACGATCTTTATTTGAGGGGTATCACACAAGAGCATCATCCTGTTCGAGGTCTAGTATTTCCAACATGAACTCTAAAATTCTTATATATATTGTTTCATAGTGCCTTTTGAGTAAGATGGTGAAGTCTAACTTTGGCCTCACTTCAAGCATTTTATGGGGGAAACATCTCTCTAAACTCATTTTCCTAGGAAATAATCTCATTAGCTCTTCTACTTACCAAATCATGGTTGAATCCCTTAAGTATAATGCTACAATACGTACCTTACTTCCATCATCCATAAGCCCAATGGATGCAAAGTATTGTTCCAAACTCCAAAATGAAATTGTCCACCTCTCTTGCTAATCGAACCCCTTTGAAGTACTTTGACTTTGGCACATCTACCCCGATTGCTAACTAGAAAGTCACTCCATTAACAAGTACAGGCCTATAGCCTGCCAATTGGGACTTGAGATCCTCTATTTCCTTTCTCAAAACTAGAAATGTTGCATCCATTCAATTTTCCATCCCAGTGGTTTCAACTTCCACCTTACACATTCTAGCCCCAAATCCTTCCATCTGGGCTTCAAGGAAATTGTCTCGTGCGTCTAAGTTGTCTCTTGTTTGGCTAAAGTCCCTTTACTACTCACTTCGAAGATTTTCCCCTAACTCCTCCATGTGGGTTTGGGACCCTTCCAATCCCTCTTTTACCTCGGCAGTGCAAAGTTCCACCTTTACCACCTTGGCACTATGTGCCATTACTTTGTCTCTTGATCTACCCCGTTGTCTAGTAAGTAGGCAATCATCACAAACGGTCTCATCTCCCATAACTTTAGCATGGATCTCCTCATTTGACGACATCTCTACTCTTGCTCCCAAATTCCAGCTCTGATACCACTTGTCATGGGATTAATCTATCGTGCAGCACTTAGCCTTCTATTCCTCACACACCAAGGCTAAGTTCAACCTAAAACCCACACATAAGAGCTTTAGAGAGAGAAAGTAGAGAGGGAAGCTCTAAGGAGAATGAAGTAATCACTAATGAATCCTCACTTTACAAATGAGGGAGATCCCCCTATATATATAAAAGGCCTCCATGAATGGATGGCCAAGATTATTGCGGTTTAACGCCTAAGATACAATTTTGCCTACCGCCCTACCTACTAATATACATCGAATCTGGGCAAGGAAGATTTCTTTGGAGAGCCAAGACTTCTAGCTACTTCTAGAATCTTCTAGTTCTTGTTCCGACATTTGATATGAACCTTGGGTAGTGTTGGGCTTTGATGAACCTCGTTACTCAACCTATCTTTAAAGGTCCATGACACCCGCACGATATTGAGTTGAGTCAAATTATGGGTCAAACCCGCTTTTTGTCCCAGAGAGAGAGAAGAAGAAGAAGGAAAAGAAATGTTTATCTATAAAATCAATCTTTTAGTAATCATATCATATTCCACCTAAGAGGCTCTGTCAAACGATTTTCTTGGTGATGAATTCATGAGAGATAGAGACAAACCAAAGTCTCTTGATTCCATAATTTCTTAGCCTAATGCTAACATGACACATGCATTTTCTAAAATGCTTATCATCATCATTATCAGCATCATTTACCATGGTACAAGTTAGGTCTAAGTTTTAAGGTTTAAGTCCATTGATTTTAAAGATACTTGGTGCTTTAATACACATACAATAAACATAAAATACGCTTTTATAATTGATTAAAAATTCAAAATACTCATGGAAGGTGAAAGTTTCAGAATTTTCCTATAAAAATTATCACTTGGCAAATGGAAAATTTATACCGGAAGGCACTAGTATTTGAGGTTAAGTTCCTTTAAGGTATCAACATTTGGGGTGGTTAAAAAAGAAATAAACATTTGAGGAAATGAGTCAAACAAGGCGCTTTCACTAACTCCGTCTGATTTTTCCTATCATATATCGATGTAATGCACGTGTTCTTCTCCCCATGTCAATACATCATTCTATACAAACTACCTTACCTCGTTGTATTTAAAGAAAAGAGAAATATAAAACAAGCCTCCATTATGGAAAATGATAAAATACAATATACATCAAGGGACTTAAAACCTTACTTCCATTGTATTTATGGTTATTTGGCTAGCTTTTTCTGGCAGATACATGACATTTTTCCAACAAATTGTTTATCAAAATAGATACAGATAAAAAAAAAGTTGGCAATTCACATAAAATAATCAAATAGATAAAATATAAATGCAAATTGGACATATTTATACATATCATTTCAATACAATAGAGATAAAAAACAAACAATCCAAAACTCAACTGCGAGCAACGTAGATGAGAGACTTTAAGAAATTCAAATGTTTGTGTTGGAGAAAAATAGCCAAATTTTATATTTCCTAGCACCTGCCTTATTATTATTATTATTATTATTATTATTATTATTATTATTCTCTCGTTTCAACAAAGTACAAAACCTTTTGATAAATATTTACTATCCCATGAATAAATCTTTATCATTTGTTAAATAAATTTTAAAAATAAAAGCACCCTTCTCTTAAAAGTACATTCATTATCACTTTATAAATACGTGATAACTATATATTTATTGGGACAGAAAAGTATCCCCGATTGAGTAAATTTCTGTGCCCAAACGTTCAAATTTGAAAAAGAAAACAAATTTAATTTAAGTTAATTGGAAAAATATGACATATGTTTTGACTAATTTATAGACAGATGGCTTGTATTATTTTTTATGATAAATAGGTTACCTGAGTTTTATACAAAAGTATCAATATTATTTAATAATTTTATAATAATAAATGTTAATATTTTATTAGTGATAACAATTAATTTTATATTTTTTTCAATTTTCTCATTTTTGAAAAAATAATAGTTAATATTTTATTTATTTAATTTTATTTAGCAATATTTTTATTAAATTTATTTTTTTTAGACCAATAAGACTAACACATATTCCTTTAGTAGTAATTAATTATAATGACACTTTTTGTATGAAAATTGAGTCACCTATTTATCAAAAATATCAACACAGATCATGTGTTTATATTTTTATAATTAACCCTTTTAATTTTCATCAAAACGTTCACCGGTCGTTGCACATTTCTCACAGAAAGAGGGTAGGTAACGTTCCTAAATCACACATTTGAAATTTTTACTCGCAAAAATGTAGTTTACATTTATTGTTAACTGCTTGTTTTATATTTACATTTATTAAAGACTTGATGGGAAAAGGAAAAAAATATTATTATTTTAAAAAAATATGAAAATGCAACTGGGAAGAAAATATTCTCAGTTTTAGGCAACTTGACCTGGTCTCTGGAAGAAATGAGGTCAATGTTCGGGATAAACCTCGTCTCTTCTAGAGAAGAGGTTCATTCTATGCAATGAACTCGTCTCTTGGAGAGACGAGGTTAGTTCAAATAAAACTCTGTCTTTCCAAGAAACGAGGTTAGCTCTATCATCACACAACTTCGTTAAAAATCATAAATGACCCCCTCATTACATATTAACTATTATAACCTGTCAAAATTATACAGAATGAGCCATATAGATCATTCATTAGTCATCATCCACCATGGCTAAACAACTTTCAAACTTCATAACCCAACCACAAAAGTATTCCCAAACCCAATCCATCAGAAAACTTATTGTCAAACCTAATTCATTCTATCATAGCATAATTGTAAAGCCATTCACAGTAAACATAAAAAAACTTAGAATATGGAAGAATCAAATGAATGATGTATTAAGTACATGAATATTATGTTAACTACAAACGCCAATGAGAGAAAAAAAGAATCTATATACAAGAATCATAAAAGATAAAAATCTACACAACAGCTATTACTGGGTGCATCACCTCCCTCGTCTTTGCCTGATAAATGTTCAGGGAAATGATGTACATTGGTGTACATCCTGATGAGGAAGCTCCATAATCGGATCCACCTGAGTGAGTGTGGCATCCCTATCTCCATCACCAGCACCATAAGGATAAAATGGGACTGGGTCTAGCCCCACCTGGGTGAGTTCCTCCCCCATATCATGTGGTAGTGATGGTCGCCTCTTTTGTGGAGCGAAGAGGGTATGGGACTCAATGTATGCTATGTCTGCCATAGGGGTCTCATGTAGATGAGCATATGATGATAATGATGGACGAGGCTCGGAATGAAGAAAATACGGAAAGCCTAGCTCACCAGATACGTGTTGATGTGAGGGCAAAGGCTCGTCTCAAATATGTACATCTTGGTCTTGCCCTCACTCTTAACCCAGACCCTGTCCCTGCCCATGCCTCTCTCTAGCTGGCCGCTGTCTCTATATAGGCTGAGGCCGTGGGTCTTCAGATACTGGTGCTGGTGCTGGCGCTGGCGCTGGATCATTCAAATTAAATCCCACAAACTTATTCACAATATTAATGACATCTTGTGCAGTAGATGGAGTGTTCTCTGGTGGCATGCCTTGGACTTTATAAATGAAATTTGCCTACAAGCAAGAGGGAACAAGTAGATTAGTGAATAACAAACACAATTTAAATCCATATATAATTTATGTAGTCAGTGAACTTACCATATACCGAATAACGACTCCTATACGACTGATCCAATGTTTGGTGATCGCATAGTACCAGTCGAAATAATCTACAAATGTGCCAGTGAGAATATCTGGTACCTTGACAATGCGATCGCCCCTGCCATCCCACTCAGCTATCCACCTGGCGTACTCCAACTCCTAGTTCCACTCAGAATACCCTCGTAAGTCTAGCTCATGTAGGACTATCATATCAACTGGATGGTCAGAATCCCCTGGAAACCACCAAACTGTCTGAATACCCTATCTGGGTAGTAGTGCTCGATAATGTGAAAGCAAATCAAGGGGACTCAAGCATACCATATGTCCTGCCGCCCAGCAGTACACAGGGAGGGTATCCATAATAACGGCATAGGGGGCCCAAACAACCTGTAAAAGAAAGAAAAATATAGTATACATTAGTAAATACAACATAACTATATACATGTGAATACATAAAATATACGAAACCGATACCTGGCTAGGGAGCTGTCTATCAAAATACCCCTTACACTCGAATAACAAATGTGTGGGGGAGCGAGTGACATTGAAAGTAGCACCCTAATAACTTATCAATGAGCGATCCATGGTAACTGATGTGATCTATCGTCGCAGCGGAGCGATGTGTGGGAAATGCTCCCATGCCCAGATTTGGAGGACTACTAGGGGGTCCTGCTATGTCACCCGTCTCTACATGAGAAGCCATGCATAGTTTTTTGTATAGTAATGCCAAGCAAGCTGCTCCTCATGCGAACCACCCACCATGCTTCTTGTAACTGCCTCCGAGTCTCCACTTGCAACTCCTATTATGAACATCAGTACATTTAATTATCTATGACCTCGGGTCCGAGTCTACCACCTTAAAGTTATAATGATTCGACATATGCCACATTTTAACTACCCATATGAGATGATCTTTAGTCTTAAACTGCATTCCAACTTGAATTCATCGCTGAAACTCCAATTACCAGCACTCATTTCTTGCTCAGCATAAAATGCAACATGACCACTACCAACATCAGCAGTGAAAAAATGGTACTAGCACTGAGCTTCCAATTGGATCAATGTCTATAGGAGCCACAAAACAGTGCCAGTCATTTCTATTTCGCTGTATGCCTGTTACAACATCTTGCTTAGGGAAAAGCTACCACATTATCATTTCCGTCATCGTCATAGTCATTACTAGATTCACTTGTCAGGAATCTTGCATCACATTAGTATCATGATCACATGCTTAATCAGTTGTAGTATTTCCAAAGTTACCCATCTGCACTTGTGCACTACTATTGTCTGGATTGGAGTTGAGTTTGAGTCTACTAACCCTTGCCTGCCAACATTTCCATCAATACCCACTTCCCCTACAGGTGCTTGAGGCAGATCGTTCTGAAATATCTGCACATACACAAGTACTAATCCCATAGTGTGCATTAATATCTTATGTGTAGCCTCATCATCAGTCACTGAAATAGCATCATAGCATAGCGTCCTATCTCCAATGGCTCCTGTGATATAGCTCAACCTCATGTGTAGACGTATTTAACTTAAGTCTATTACAAATTATACCAACTATTTTCTCGTATGTTGAATTTTTACTAACACTGACCACCGCAACTGACCACTTATCATAACCAAAACAATAATTTCCCTCCACAATGTTGCCATGAGCGTACAGTACAAACTTCGCCTTATCAATTTCCTCTCCTCACCTATCCTATTATCTCATAAAACATAAGGTGAATACATGAAATTCACACCATGACTTATCTATCGCACTCATATAATATTTAAGCAGATTTACTAATGCTACTATATTCACCCCAATCTTCTAATAGTATGTTATCAATGTGTATGATGTATATAGTATATGATTTCATGATTTGGTTCCTAATTTTAAAAACTAAAGACTATAATCACAATTACATTAATTATAAAGAGAAAACTACAACACAAAAAAAAGGAAAAAAATGGAAAAAAATAAAAAATTTGTCCTTTTGTTCGAAATGAAGGAACAGCACGATAAGGACAAAAAAAAACAAAACACCACTCCGAGCTTGCTTCCCAAACCCATATCACAATGTAGCAATACTAACAGTAAATGTAGGATCTCAACATCCAATACAATATCACAATAGTGGAAATTCACATGAAAATTAAAAACGAAATTACTTATCTATTTCAGCACGATTTCGGGATTTTTCACACAAAATTCTTCACTTCTATAGGATCTTATCACTTTCCCAACACCTGACAATTTATCAAACTTTGAATGATGCCCCGATTTTGCATCAATCACAATTGGGAATTGGGGGTTAGGGTTTCGGTTTGCGATTTTGGGAATTTAAGAGCGTTTTCTGCTCGTGAAATGAAGAATACAAGGTTATGTCGTGAATATAGAGCTCGATAATCTCGTCTCTTGAAGAGACGAGGTTATCTACTAAGGACCTCGTCTCTTCAATAGACAAGGTCATTACATAGAATGAACCTCGTCTCTTTAAGAGACGAAGTTTATCCGGAACATTGACCTAAAACTGAAAATATTTCTTTTTCGTTGGCATTTCATAAATTTTTTTAAAAATAATAATTTTTTTCCCTTTTCTCAGAATTTCCAACTTTTAAAAGTTTTGGTAGTATTCCACACGTCAGAAATTTTTACCCAACATAGTACCATAGGCAGTCACCCAACATCTAAAATTTGATTGTATCAATTCTCAAAGAATTATGGGAATTGATTTTTACTTTCTTTTTTTTTTTTTTATGTAATAGCCAAAAGTTAAATTTTCAAACAAAAGGTACCAAAGGCATCATTACGAAAAAGTGAGGTGACTTTTCTTAGAGGATATACAACATAAGCCTAGTGTAACTTTCGTGTTTTATTTTTCCTCCTTTTCTTGCCTCATGATATCCAACAGGACATTAACACAGGTGGGGCCCGAATTTTTTTTAAGGGACCGGCTTCGATCTAGATGGGTTATGCTCTATGAACAGCTACTGACCCATCGACTCCTCATGGAGCACGAGACAAGTCCAGGTCTTAAACCTGGCTGTTTGAGTCGGACTAGGTCCAGTTTGGACTAGAGCCATGGAAATATCTAATTGAACCTATCCTTTCTTAATGGCTAAAAAAAAAAAAAAAAAACCTATCCTTTCTTGAAAGGAAAAAAAGAAAAGAAAATACCTATCAATTCTATTAGAAAATCTAAACTCTACTAACTAGGACTAGAAAATAACTATAGAACCATATTCTAAGACAAACTAAAACTTCAATTTTTTTTTTCCTAAAAGTTCAATTGACAATACGGTTCATAATATATATTTGATTTTGGTTTATGGTTAGTGATGGTTGTGTTCTTTTCTTAAAGTTTATAATCTTGATTCAAATCCTTTGATCAACACTAGGCAAGTATCTATCTCAAGCAATACATGATTAAATTAGGTATCGTCCTCAGGGATCTTTGAAAACAATTACTTGTATTACCTATTCTCTACTATCTAGTCGAATCTTTAATGAGAATATCATCTAAAATTACTAATTATCTAATTAATTAACTAATTTATCAACTCTATTATCAATGATTTTGCCTTTTCAAAAGATTATCAATTACAAAACATACCCTTTCATCTTGATTCACCTTAAATCCTAATTTCATAAAACAAGATTGATGAAATGAGAAGTCGTGCTTTGCACTGCAGAATCACATAGATAAATCAATTACTCTCTCGAGTTAATCGATTCCTAATTTCACATGAGATAATTGAGACCTCTCCCTCACTAACGCCGTATGAAATCGCATTAAAAATAAGATTCATTAATAAAGATCAAATCTTTATACAAAAAATCAACGTTTCCCTACCTCTAGGTGAAACATGCAATCTTTCTATTCATGGAAATCTATCTTATTAGATGAAACCTCTTTCTATCTAACAAGAATCATACAAACAATCAACTTTGGCCATAAATCAATTGAAAGAAAATTTAAACACATCAATAGATACAAAGGCACAAACTTTCATTCATCAAAAGCAAATCCAAATCACATATTCAGGTTTAGGGTTTCACAAAACTAAGGGTATATAGAATTACTCCTCCATAGATTCAGAAATACAAAACAAAGATCTGGAAAAGTAATCTATAAACATAATTAAAACAATGAAAACCCGATTCTTGGAAGTCTTGTAATATTTAATAAGCGCCACCAATTTCCTCTTGAAAGTTCTTCTCTTTTCTCTCTATTAGGGTTTTAAAAAGTGTTTGGGACGGACACTCTCTTCAAATGAAAAGTCACGTGGTCTATTTATAGGAGTTTGGAGAATTTGGAGCATCACAAGGAGTGCCCCATGACCTGCATGGCCGTGCTCGAGATGGTGCACTCTATAATTATGTTAAAAACTTTTCTGATCAATTCCATTCGTCCAACACTACCTTGTACACTCCTAGGGCAATAGGATACTTTTAGAGTAACTTTCTGGTCACTTTTTGACCCTCTACCTTAGCATGTGCATGGCCATGTAGCAGGTTATGTACTTTTGAAAACCAAACATTGCATTTTTTGTTGATTTTTCCTTGGTTTAAGCTCGAATCATTATCAAATCTTTGAATTGTATTCCTTAAACCCTAAAATTACACAAGAAGCAATTAAGTATCTTTTTCTTGATTATTTCTCATAAAATTTATAGAAAATCATATCCATTAGGTGCTAGAAATAAGGATCTTTTAACACTTATCATTCGGTTTGCAACTTCCTACCGAACTAAACCATATTAATTCCTTAAAAGAACAAAGAGTGGGCTTGGGAAGTGTGTCTTGACCCAATAGGGCAACACCCATATCATGCTACTGATTTTTTTTCTTTTTGCCATATATCATGCTATTGATTTATTGACAGTACTAGGCTTAGAGCACAACCAATGCATGCTGCTCGGCAATATTTCCAAGAAACAAAGGACCTCTTCTTCGGTCTTTTAGAGCATCTATATTTGTGGGGTCCTTCACAAGATTCTTAAAGTGCCACATCATTATTTAAAGAAACTTTCCATACGAAAAACCTCACCACTTTGTTCTTAAAGTCCTTTACATAAGTTCTTTAATTTCTTTGTATACATTTATGGGTCTCATTTATTTTTATATAATATATTATTTTTACAAAATATTAATAAAATATTCGAAGGAACTCACTTTTTTGGATTCTTTGAAGAGACCCCAAAAGTTGAACAAATTTTCTACATTCGTAAAATCTCAAAAAGTGAGGTCCTTCACCTAGGTACCTATGTAAAAATCTCAATGTGGATGCTCTTAGTAACGATAAAATATTGGAGTTCTTTGCTGGAAACCATAAAGCTAGTAGATTATTTTATTTTTTTACTTTTTACTTTTAGATATGTTATATATAAAATTTATTATATGAATCTTTTACATAATATAAATAAATATTAAGAACTACTTATTAAGATATTTTAAAAATAAAAAAAATTTTTAAAAATAAAGATTCCCTACTATAATCATATGATATTCATACATTTTAGTGGAGGCCCTGGATCATCTTTAATCCTAAGAATCCTATTTAGAGTTTCAAGACATCACATTAACATTTGAAGCAACTTTTACTCGTAAAGAATTTTCAATTTTATTCCTAAAAATCTTAAAATGTAATTTTTAATATTTATTTATATTATTTCAAGAGATCCACATGATAAAAATCAAACACAAAATAAATTAAAAAATAAAATACTAGTTTTGTAAGATCTTGTCGCATGATCCTAATTTTACCAACCACCACATTTTAATGTTGAAGAACCCCGTACTATACGGGATTCTTGGCCCTCGTTTTCTTCCCCGAAAACCAGTGGTAATGCTGATCTTCGATGGGTGCTCTTTTTAGCCACCCCCAGTTCCTGTTCTTGAGGTCCTGACGTGACCAAGACCTGCCACTGGTCACTGCCCTACGCCCAGAAAACATAACATCGTCTTGTTCCTTTCACATTAAAGCAAATATGCCAATATGTGTTGGCCAAAAAAAATATGCCTATATGTGCTAACTTGCAAAAATCCATGGCGCCCCACTGTAATTTTCTCACCCATTTCTTCCTTTATTCAACAAAAACCTTTAACACTATGACCATCGTTGTTAAGAGGAGCATCGTTGTCAAGCATGTTATCTCGTTATTTTAAGAATTTCATTTAGGAGCCTCACAATTTTACCTTTTTTTTTTTTTTTAAGGCCTTCGTGTAAGATTTTTTATGTCATTTTATTTTATATGCTTTTATACAAGACACATAAAAAAATTAAAAAAAATAAAAGACATATTTATTTATTTTGGGACAGCTGCTACTAAAGTCACATTTTTTAAAACTATAAGAACTTATTCAATAAAAGTTAAAAGGTTATTTGTTATATTTTTTTTAATTCATTTGCAGAAACTATTCGAATCGCTAACTAAAACTTATTATTATAATTAGGTTAATAGGGCAAACCATTCCGTGTACACGATACTACTAACTTACATTGTGATTTTTTTTTTCACATGTTACTATAGTTGAAAAAATAGTAAATGCATGAACGGAACTGCATAACAATTAGAAACGAGGAAAACTGAACTTTGTTATTAGAAAATCCATGCTCCACTTCCGACTTAAAATGGTTTTGGCACATATAATTAAGTTGAGAAACTTGTAAATTCATGAGCAAAACTGCATAACTATTTAGTCGTGTTATTACAAAATGCTCAAATAGTTTGCAATTCCTCTCCTACTTGAGTAACACATGTAATCAATGTTGAATATTAAAAGTAAAGTTCACACCAAATAGTTAATTAAATCAAAATTAATTGAATATTAAGTGTTTCCTTTTTTTTTTTTGGGGTTAGATTCAATTTTAGGTTTATAGTTCGGTTTGCATAATTGATAAGAACAAAATTTTTACCACAAGTGGATAAAAAA
Organism: Combretum micranthum; assembly: GCA_024138025.1. NCBI lineage: Eukaryota > Viridiplantae > Streptophyta > Magnoliopsida > Myrtales > Combretaceae > Combretum > Combretum micranthum. The sequence continues at coordinate 100,523 of JAMXBD010001911.1, forward strand.
AAAAACCAAGTAGAACCTTAAACTAAACCAAAATTTCGATTTTTGTGTTAAATTTGATTTGATTCATGGTTGAGTTCAACGTAATATTCACAATTCAGATTGCAAATTTAAATAGAATCCAACCACATTTACTCTTACATGTATTGTTGATTTAAAATTATTCCCAATTCCATTTATTATATAGGTGTAAGGACCCGCTATCACCCCTATAATTAAAATAGGCGATAACAGTTCCCCAACCACATATAACCTATAGGATTATACGTAAGGTTATCTAAAAGAATTATTTGAGGAATTGTTTGTCTAATTCCACATAGTTAATATAATAGAAAACATAGCTTTTCAAAACTTTTAACAAAACACATTACACTATTATCATATTTCACAAAAGAAGTAAACTTAAGTTATACATTGCTAAGTACATATATATATATATATATATATACATATATTACATCCAAAGGCTTCTTACAAGCCTTAACAAAATTATATATAAAATCTAACTAAAACCTTAAATACAGCCACAAGACTAACATAATTATTCTATTACAAAAATTGTATTCTATTACAAAAATTGGATTCCACCAAGTCTAAGGTCATCTCTAGTCCTCCAAATCATCAAGAAAATATTCGAAATCGGTTCCATACCCCATATCGTGTAAAACTTGTCGGATTCATCACTTGAAATGGTTAAAATATGAGTCAAAGGCCTAGTACGCAAGTAACGAATATAAATGCAAAGTAATTCACACATGCTTAAGCTATATGCAAAATGCAACAATCAATAATTTATTATTCAGTCTTTAGTTAGTCATATGTCATAAGAGTATTCAAACTTTGGACAAAAGGATCTAGTAATCACATCCGCTCCCTGAGTGGTCCCTACTATTCATACAGACTAAGTAGCCCCATCTTCCGGCGTAACCCGTAATACTAGGGGATCTTGAGTAATGTATCACGACACTTAGGAAGTTGATATAAGTAGCTCGGATACTTATATCTCCTAGATAAATCTATCCAATAACAAGAAGGTACCATGCCCCCAATCTGAGTAAGGTGCCGCTCTCTGAACCTGATTCAACGGCATAACAAAAAAAAAAAAAAAAAAACAATCAACACTCATCAATTATTAAAATTTTCTTAATTTAGAGTAACTTGATTTCATTCTTATCCTGGCAAAGAAACGAGCAAGTTACCGCGTACCTGAGATAGCTCGGGAACTAATGGGGTTGGCTGAGCGAAAATCTATCAATGTTCAAGATAATATTGAATTTCCCACTTAGTTTAAGCACTAATTAACTAGTTTCAAATATAATTAATCAAAGAAATTTAAATAAATTATTACAAGATCATAACAAAGCATTTAAACATCCTATTACATCATACAACACTGAATAAATATTTAATTGATCATATATCAAGCTTTAGAAAATTTTGAAGAAAGTTTTTGAAAATGAAAAGTGCAGGGGATACGCCGGCCTTTAAAGCCGGCGGCGTTAAACCGATGCACAATGTACTAAAGCTCAACACTTGCCAACATTGGTAGCGTTCAAGGATACGCCGAGCCTCTCATTCTATGTCGTTAGCCTTGAGCACGTGTAGACTACAACTCTAAATTTCCAAAAAATTTCCGAGAGTTACACGGGGTTGGTCCGCGTCCCGTGAATACCCCTAACACCGGCAGCGTATCCACATACGCTGATAGCTTTGGATCCTACGCCAGCGGCTTTAAGCCCAACATTAAAAATTATGATTCTGTTATCATTCCACACAGCCTCTAAGCCAGCGGCGTTAGAACACTAATAGCCGGCGTACGTTTTGAAAAATAAACACTGGCAAACTTTTCTAGCGAAAGCCGACAGCGTTTCAAGTGGCTTTAAGAAAATTGGTTTTGATCACCTTCAACACTACCTTTACACCGGCAGCGTTGAGGTACCAGATGCCGACGTACACTCAAAATTAAACCTATATGAAAATGTTTTGTTTCCCCCGTTTTCTTCACAAAACCAATTCATTTCAAAATTCCTCCAAACTTATTCTAAGCTTCCAAAAACTTGTTATATGTTCTAAACACCATCCAAACAATACAAACTCTACTTCTAATCATTAAACACCCAACTACAACATTCAAATACCAATTACACTTCAATTCCACACTTCAACTACTCAACTTGGTTCCACTACTCATCAACACTCCTTACAACTTCCTAACACTTAACTAAGCTCACATAATAGCAAAGCAAAATCTAACATATATCAATACATAAATCAATCAACTCAATTGGCATCTACTAATCCCACCATAAGTTTTACATCCAATTACAAGAAAGAACATAAAACAAAAAGGATTAGGCTTACATTAACTTAAATGAATAGGCTTTGACTTGGAGTGATTTTTTTATTCCAAAATCTTGTTGTTGATTTTGGTTTAGGGCTTGTGGTTTTGAGATAGAAAGAAGAGAGAAAGAAAAGAAAAGAAAGAAAATTCGTATGAAAAAAATAGGGCTGCCAAAAGAGTCCCTAATTAATCCAAATTGAGGTCAATACTAATCCAAAGTTTGACTTTAGGGGTATGTTGACCTAGGGTTAATTTGGTTAAATTTGGAATGCATTTGAGTTTAATTTAGGCTTAAAAAGTATGCTTAAACTTTGTAAAAATTCTGTCATCAATTCTTAAACAATTACAAGTTATTTTATAATTCTAAACATAAACACATACATATTAATTCATAAAAGACACACACATTCATTACACCATGCATACATTAATATACATAATACAATAATATTAATTTCATTGTATACACACATACAAATGACACACATTCAACACATGCACTAATTTATAGTTCATGCACATATTCTCATTTCAAAATCATATTATTTCAATAACACATTAAAATATAAATTAGGATATTCATGGCTATTTCAATAGGAGGGAAAAAGACATGGCATGTTTTGCTCTAGTAGGAGAATAAAATATTACACATGTCATTTTGAATTTGGCTTACATCTAAACAATAGACTAACATGTCAAACATAATAACATGAGGAAAAAAACTTGGAGTTCTCAATTGAGTTTGGATAGCTATAGGGTTCAGAGAAATTGAAGCTTGGTTGACCAAAGAGTTAACCATAGGCAGATCAACTGCGCCATGACTGATTCAATCGATCAAACCATAAGTTTTGGATGGCACAAAACTATAAATAAGTGTAAAATATATTATGAATGCAAAAAAATTCTATCAAATAACTATGGTGTTTTTGTGGGTTACTTTTATCTAAATGTTGAAAAATTAGTAAAATTTATCATACATATATGTATAATATGTTTCTTCGTATATGAATTGAATAATCTTATTCTCATTTATTGTGAAAAACGGCACATTTTCTAAACAAAATGGACTCGATCGGATAAATTTCTAGGGCAGTGAACAAGGATAAAAAATCTCAATTAACTAACACACTATGTGAATTGATTAATAGCGCATGAGTACCGAAAAAACTATGGCATGTAAATGGTATTATGAAAACAATAAAACGATGCACTATTGTTCTTCAAAAAATATAGCGATTTATTTGCTACTTGCACAGACACATGCATATCGATTCCATTTGATTTTTTTTTTTTTAAACAATAGGACTTTTGAAGACAAAGTTTAAAGGGTCCTTTTAAATTTCGTACTATGTCCTTAAAATTCGTAAATTTTGATAATGTAAAGTTTAGACATGGGCATGGTTCAAGAACTGAACCGAATCAAAACTAGTGGTTCCAGGTTTTGAAACTGAGGAAATAAAATCGGAACCACAACTTTCTCCTAAGGTTGTGGTCTGATTCTATGGAACCGTCTTTTTTAAGTAAAAATAAATAATGAATATGTTTAGTTTTAATAAAATAATTTTTGAAGTCAAAATAATTATTGAGTCTAAAAGCATTGAATTATTTAACCAAATTTTTTAAAAATTTGTTTAAAATGAGCATTTATTTAAACATAAACACATATAATATCAACTATAGTTAATAATATAAGATTGTAAAGTACTTCAGAAGGTAAAAAATTCAATATAAATTATAGTTTCATATTATTAAGAGAATGAATTTGGCTTTTAGCATAAGTTTATATAAACTAATTATATATGATTTTAAGTTGTGTTTATTTATGTTATTGAAAATAACACATAAAATATTATTATTTGGTAATAAATTTTACAATTCATATGAAATAGTTTAAAAATTAATAATTTTATATTTAATAATATATTTTTTAATCTTTTTCTCTAGGTTTTGTCCTTTTATGGAACCGGTTGGTACTACTGGTTCCACCAGTTCTAAGCCTAAAAATCGCCTGGGAATTGGAGAAATGGTCAACTAGTTCGGTTTTAGAACCGTTGGTGACGATTTTGGTTCAGTTTCTAACTCGAATCTGGGTTTTACCTATGTCCAGGAAAGTTGGACTTTCATTGTATATTTTTGTGTGAAAAGAAAAGTTACTTGGTCCCATTAAAATCACACGATCATTATTCATCAATTAAGTCATAACCTTTTGGGTTGCATGGATTCAAATTATACACACACACACACATATATAACTAGTTATGAATCCATGCAATGGGGGGCTGATAAGTAGAATTATAGAATAAATTTACTTTAAATGAACTCATGCAATAAATTTGCTTTAAATTCATGCTTATGCCTAATATTATAGTGATAATTTATAAAATGAAAATATGCTTTCAATTGTTTGTTTATTTAAAGTTTTTGTTTCACCATTATATGGTGCTTTTTTAATGACACGTTACAATATTAAAAATTTTGAAAAATGAAAAGATATAATATTTGATGAAATATAGTATGAGAATAGTATTAAATAGGTACCAATATGAATTTGAAAAAAAAATGTATTAATATGAAAGATATTTAAAGAAAAAAGCTTTAGGAATTATAACGTGATAGTTCCAAAAGGTATGGATATAAAAGATATAATATTTCATCAAATACAATATGACAAGAATATTGTAAATGTACAAATATGAATTAGAGAAAAAAAAGTATTACTATGAAAAGGTAAAAAAAAAAAAAAAAAAACTCCTAAAATTACTTGTCAATTGTGTTATAAGAAAATGAAAAAGAAAAATGCAAGAAAGATGACGAATCCATAAAAGTTAATTTTCTACGTAACGAAGTAGATTAAATGATGGTTGAAGAGTGCAAAAACTTCTAAAAAGAAAAACAACAATATTTGAAGGTCTGATTGCAATAAAATGATAGTTGCTTTTGGAAAAAGAGTAGAAGTATACAATCTCAAAACAAATAAAGAATCATATAATATATAGATTAAGTGGTTACCCTTAATTTTTTTTATGTTTCAACATTATAAGATTTTTTTTAATATGAAAGTTACAATACAAAAAGGAACTTATAAGATTATTTTTTATGAAATGTTACCATACTAAAAGGCATGAACACGAAAAAAGATATAATATTTCGTGAAATATATGACCCTATAGGGTCATGGGTCGGATTCGGTTGTAGTTATGATCCTATAGGGTCGATCCGACCCATTAAGATTAATTAAAAAAAAATTATAACATCAAAACTTTCGTATATCTAATATTTATTATTTTCATAACTCCATGATTGTATAATTTATTTTTTTGTCTCATTGAGAATGTCATGCTTTTTTATAATTAATAAGAGATAATATTCATATTTAGTTAAGCTCATGACCCCCAGATTTCCTATTGTCCGAAGTTTGAATACTCTTGTGCTGTTTGTTTACTTTAAGGAAAAGATGATAATCTGTTGTTGATGCATTGTATTTAGTTAAGCTCGTGTGCCACTCCGTCTGTGATTGTGTTACTGTGTACTGAGCTTCGACTCATTCTTGTCGTTCTTGTTCTTTTTATAGGTGTTATTGTTGATGAAGATGGTGGTGATGAGATGTTGAGGATGATGTTGATGTTGTTAAGTTGTTATGGTTGATGTTGATGTTGATGTTGTAGTTGATGATGATGCTTGTTTCGGATTTTTGGGGAGATCGAGAAGACCCGCAAGAATGAGTGAAGTGGGCTAGCGTCTGTTGAATGTCTGTATTTTCTTTTATGTTGATTTATTTAGGGAAGAGTGGATTTATTTATAAATTTGTAATTCTTTTAATGGGGCTAGTTAATGCCCATATGTTTGCTAAATGATAATTTACCACTAAGAGTAGATTATAAAGTGTTTATCTAAAGTTTTGTTTCTTAGAAAGTTGGTTTGCTCTGTAAGGAGTAGAGTTTTATAAATGATTTTGATAAATTATTTTTTGCTGCTAAATCCAGTTGTTGTCAGAATCTAATTGAATGATTTCATAACCTAAAAATGAGTAGCAATGTCCAACATAAACAAAATCTTTTAAAAAAAGCCTTAGCGTGTAATACTTTAGAGTATTATACATGGCGATAGCGCCTTAAGTTATTTAATTAATCGAATTAAATTTTTGGGGCATTACAAATAATATACCCAAAAAATGCTCCATTATGTATCTCATCTTGCTCATGTGTATTACATGTTGGATATGCCATACACATATACTATTTATATGTGTATTGCATCGCATGTCCAACATACAATACAAAGAAAATTTCAGGATCCCATGTCCGACATGTGATACAACGATGGTATTTGTGTATTTTTTTTTTTCAAATTGATGGGTAAACAAGAATTAATCTCAAAATTATATATATCCATATTTAAATCAGAAAGTTTTCTAGCAGTATATAAGATTTGATTTTTCCTGTGGTAAAGATAAAAGGATACCATGAGTTTCAAATCTCAGTTAGAGCTATGACGATGTTTATGTTAAAAAGAAAAGGTATTTTTCTTATAATCTCATATAAATTATTTTTCATTTTACATGTCACATGGATCCTAGCATAAGTTATATATTTCATTTCGTTTATTCTGATTTGCAAAACCCAACACTTTCCATATATATATATATATATATATATATATATATATGTTGGGTTGTTCAATGTTAGCCTTAGCTATTGAGTGAAGGAGCATACCTTATCCCCCTTTTATATTTAGTTAATACTAAGGCAACTTGATCTAAAAAGGTAAATTTATAATAATGGAATATACTATTGTATGTATTATACAACATTCCTTCTGATATGGTTGTTAAACTTTTTAACTAAGGTCAATTAAATAGACAATTTTAATTGAATAAAAAATGAGTACACAAAAATTCAATTTAAAACATTTCACTCTAATACCATATTAGCATTACCACTCTAGCAATCTAATATGAAAACTTAAATTTATAAATATGGTACAAATATTATAGTTATTAGGTAACAATTTAATCTATATTTATGATCAAACAAGCTAAAGTCAATTTATTATTTATAGATTATAAATGGTATTATCAAATTATCCTTTTTTAATATATTTCCTAGGGCATTTCAAAGCACGCTTAATTCTATTTGGATGGTCTGTTTTTCATCTGTATCTGTATTTGTATCGAAACGATATACGTAAATATATCCAATTTATATTTATTTTTTATCTATATTTGATCTATTTGATTTTTTCATGAGAATTGCCATTTTTTTATTTATTTCTTGATAAATAATTTGTTAGAAAAAAGTTTAAAAAAATTATCTATATCTATTAAGAAAAGCTAAACAAACAGACTCATATAAGGAACTTAATGGACTAACCTTAAAACATGCTGCTGATTTTCCTTTGAACCCATCTCGAGTGCTTCATATCTAAAGAAGGGAAAAATTTATATTTACTTTTATTCCTTTTCCTTTGCACAAGTTATTTGTATTTTTATTTTTTAGACTTTTCATAGAAGTTGGCAAGCCCAATGTAAGTTTCCAACTAAATTGAAGAAATTTTTTTTTTTAGCTTTTTTCGGCAGATATAGATAATTTTTTCAAACTTTTTTTCTAACAAATTATTTATCAAGAAATAAATATAGATAAAAAAAAAATTGACAGTTCTCATCAAAAGATCAAATAGATCAAATATGAAAAAATATAAATATAAATTAAACATATTTATACATATTATTTTAAAAAGATGCAAATAAAAACAAACCATCCAATCAACCCTAAAGCTTGACTTTTATGCAGAAAATGAGATGCATTATTTACTGGTTATCTCCCAGCAACGTGGTTGGACTGTGGGCTTTCGTGTGTTGAAACTTTAAGGTGGCTTGTAACGCCAGAATGCAGATTTTTCATATAGAAAGCAAGTTGTTACTTGATGGAAATTACCTTCGAGTATTATTTGGTGACGAAATGTACCATATCATCGGTTCAACGCAATAATACCTTATTTTATAATTAAAAGTTTTCTTAGAAAGAAAATTATTTTTTATAAAGAATTTTTTATAAACAATAATTATTCCTCTAGTAGGGGAGAGGAATACAAATTTCTTATGTATTTTATATTATATAAAATAGACATAATATCATCAGTCCCAAATAATATACGAACTCTAAATGTGTTACTCGAACTACAGAGGAATTGCAAAAGCTATGTGAACATTTCGTAATAGCACATCACTAAATAATTATGTAGTTCCCCTCATGTATTTACTTTTTTTTTTCCCAACTAATAATAATTGTACCGAAAATCGTTGTACATGAGTCTTTCAATCGAATGGATTAGATTTTATTTATTTTTTTTTCCTTTAGTTGTAGTATGTTTAACGGAAATAAAAAAAGAAAAAAGAAAATAATAGGTGGGGCATCTTCACGTGATGATGTCTAAATTTTTTTTTTATAATTATTAGACTTATAATTGGGGTTTTCCACACTTCCACGGTACATGAAAGTGACAGTTACCTAGCAACTGCTTCCTTGGACATACATGAAGGAGAAAAAACTTAGTGGATATTATATGTAATTCGTTCATGGCTTCATGCATATACGGAGCAAGCTTCTACAAAGTTCAGCGAGGAGTTACCAGTTAACATCCTCATTCGAGCTTTGAAAGTTCCTTTAGGAGGTATGTAATTATACTGGTCTTTATATATCTTTACCCTAACAAGTCTTGAGGGATTTTATAATGTTAAAAAAAAAAAAAAAGAAAGGAAAAAAACAGTAATAGTAAAAAACCCTCGATATTCAAATAATTTGGTATAATTCGCTGTTAATTTGGATTTCAATTCTTCTAGTCTTTATTGATTACACATGGTATTCGGAAGAGGGAGGACTTGCAAACCATACGAACATTTTAATAACTTTTCTACCAATGATATATGCACGACTATCTTTGCATAATTCACTTATCTAAGTTTATTTTAGGGGATCAAAAGTTTAGTGACTTCTTTAGGTAAGGGTCAAAGTTAATTTAGCGTAAATGTTATCTACGATATATAAATATTTGTCAATTTACTTAATTTACTATTTCAAATTTAAAAATATCAAATTAGTGCCTAAATTTTTTTTTTTTCAAAATTAACTACTTAAACAGAATTAACATCTAGATATCATAAGTGCCTCAAAAAGTTTATTGATAATAAATTTTGTCTTCTTAAACTTCAAATAATTAATTACAAAAATAAATAAAATTCAAGTACCAAATCTCGCTCTTATTCATTAATTTATTTAACCTTGTCATGCTTGCAAAGTCTGTCAACAAAGTAATGCTTTTTTCCTTTTTCCCCCTTGGTTATGAGGCAATATGTTGAACTGGATTTCAATCCATACATGCTTAGTTTCTTTGTGGTTTCATGCATGAATGGGGCAAAGCTTTTCTAAATACTTCAGGGAGGCGTTACCATCCTTATCCCATAAGTTGTTGTTTAGTATTTTTAAATATTTCAAACCTTAATTTTACTAAATGGCCTGATAAGTAGTTTGATTTAAGGCGCTACTGTTTCGTCTTTATATGTGATTCATGCATCCACATAATGAAAGTACAAAATATTTGAGCTAATTTTACAAGATGACTCCGAGAAGATGGTAATTTTGATGGTTTTTATGTACACATCTAGCATGTAGTTTTTATTATCAAAAGAGAGATAAAAGAATGTTTTAGAATACCTTAGATCTTTAGATGAAGCTTCCTATGAAAACAAGTTGTTCAAAAATATATATCAAACTATATTTGACAATTTAATCTACTTTAATCAAATAAGAAATTTCTTGTCATATAAGGGTAAGAGCGCTACATCTCATGACGATTTGTGATAGTCAATCATATTGTTTTATTTTCTTTATTTTATTTCTATTTTGTTTTTTTTTTCCTTTTTCCCCACAGCACACTAATAACGAAGTTACTCTTGGCACACATTTTGTAGCTCACCAATAGTTTGAGTCGCAACGATTTCACAAAGAAAATGGTTGATGCGGACCCTTCAAGTTTCTCTATCGAAGTACAGCCTACGCTGATGAGGTTAATTTTCTTCATCCTCGCTCCTTATTGCTTTCGTTTTGATTTTGTTGGTATTCTTCATGCATTGATGCTAATGAAATTTTGACATATATAATAATAATACAAAGATAGTTTCTAAAACAATTACCACTATAATTAGCATACCCTTTTATGTTAAAAATTATTGGTATATACATTACAAGTGATGTGTTCTAATGAATCTAAATCGAAAAGGTTCTTTGCATGTTACATGCCACAAGACTGGTTGGCAAATATAGCACCTTTACTCATATTTAAAGAAAAATACTTTTTAGGCATTTAGCCTTGGACTTTTAAATTAAAGACTTAAGCTCTTAGTAAATAAAGTTGGGTCCATAAATAAGCATCAATCCTTGGTTAAAGACACATACTTGGCTTTGGCATTTGTTGTGCCATACTTGTCTAACGATTATAAGATTTTGGGTCTGCATGATTCATCTTATTTTCCTTCATTTGGTATTATTTTGACATCAATTAAAGTGGGCATATTTGTCAAGAATCAAGTGCTAAAAAGATGAAGACAAAAGTACATACAGACCTCTCTTTTAAAATTGATTATCCCAAAAATCCTTATAAAAACGAACTTATTTATCCTTCCCTTTATTTGTTTTTATAAAAATATCAATAAATTTTTTTCGAATGCATAAAATATATATAAATTTAACCTTTTTCTCTTAAATATATGTGAAATTTATAACCCAATTATCGCACTCCAATCTCCACTTTTATTATCATCATAATAAAATATAAATGGATAAGTTGCAAATAAGATAATGTTCAAACACCAAATTTCTAATATATATAGATTGAAAAAAAAAAAAAGAAAAAATAAATCAAATGTAGATAAGATAGAAATTAAAATAAGAGAGGATAACAACATGTCCTTGCTTTTTGTATATGGTAATAGTCGTTGCCAAGAAATTCAATTTAAGAACCTTACAAGTAATACTGAGAAGTCTTTAAAGGAGACAATTCTTCGGTCATGATATTTCATGCTATGAACCTAATAGAAGGCTTAGTAATAAAAATGACCTAAGAGTTAAAAAAAAAAAAAAACTAATTCAAGGATGCATTTATTATGTAAAAATGATTTCAAAACAACTTTTTACATGGAATATAATATATTATCTTTACAGTTTACTACGTGACTGTTTGATAAAGGAAAGTGGTGAAAATCATTACGATTGGAACAATGTCAAGATAAAAATGTTTTATTTATTTTTTTCCGTTGACTTTCAATTATTTTATTACCAATCAAACTTGGGCATTAGCCGTCGTCTATTATTATCTACTATTAGGAAGACCAAAAGTACCGTTAATCACTCTTGATTACAACTGAAATGCTTTGTCGACCTTACTTTTCTATTTATGTTAATCTATATAATGAAAAGTCCTATAATAGATATCTTCTCAGAGCGGGTCGATCCAACTCATGACCCAATTTGTTGTCCAAGGTCCAAAAAAAGGGACCTGAAACTATCCCAAGGAGGGGATGGCATGGATTGGTTCCAACCCATGGATTCGCTGCATCTCGGGGCAGGTTGGACCATCCCAACCCGTCCCCCTTATAATGCATATATTGAATTTTAAAAATTATTATTATTATTTTTAATTTTCAAGGGCAGACTCTTAAGGACCTGTCGGGTCCACGGGTCTCCATAGAGGACCGTCTTAGACCTGTGGATTCAGTAGGTCCACTTGATGGGTCGTGCCTTGGCCCATCATGGATGGGCCGGGTTGGGTCCGATTTCTAGCTACAACATTAAGATTGTAAATGGCTGCATACTCACCATATCATATGTACATATTAAGTAATTAAATATATTAGCTTTTATCCCATTTTGTCTATACTGGGTTATTGCCAAAGAGCCAAAAAGTTATATAAAATGATTTAACAATATTATATGGATATATCTAAAATTATATATATATATGTATATATCCTTAATGCACTAAAATATGTACACTCTCTTTCTTTCCTTCCTAATGTGTAAACTACTTTTAATTTGAAATTGCATGTTTATTGAGTAATAGAAACGAACCAATCTTTTCTTTTCTTTTCTTTTTTCCAGCTTTAACCTAGAATATGGAGGAACAAAAGCAAGAGATGACGACGGAACAGAAGCAAAAGATGAAAAACCAAAGAATTCAATGTTTCAATTCGATTATACTGAAGGGATCACATTACTATTAGGCCTAATAGCAATTGCTGTGGATCCATTGTTCTTCTATGTTCCGGTGATGAGTGAAGAGAGTGAAGAGTAAGTTTAATCTTTATATAAAAAATAATTATTAAAATAGGACTATGAACAAATTAATTATCCAAATATTCTATTAAAATCACATTTTGAAAATGTGATTTAGGCTTATAAATAAACTGCATATACAACGTGCGATTTGGCTAGAAAACTTAGATAGGAATTACATTTTTAATGTGTGATTTCTCTGTTGATAGAAATAAACATAAAATGCATGTTCGACATGTGATTTTAGTGGATTGATTTGGTAATTATTTTAGATTGATGTGTATTTCAGTAAATATATTAAGATGGCATTTTAAATTGATAAAAAAAAACCCTTCCGGTGATGATGGATAGGTCATCTTATCTTGCATTGGACAAGAAGCTGAGGATTGTGGCAGTTGTGTTGCGCACAACTGTGGATATACTTCACGATTTGTCATGGTGGTCCAAGTCTATATCCGGGCAGAGCGATGAAAACAATAAAATTTCATCTCCCAGCAGAAGATCAAGTGCTATATCTCATGTCAGAAATTTGTTAACGGGATTTAAAATTTCTCGGATTTTATCTCCTGGCGGAAGGTCAAGTATGGAAGCTCGTGTAATGGCCATAATGGCATCCCTACCTCTTCCTCAGGTGTTGTATTATTTAACCTTTCCTGCAGCCACTGATTCTCAGTACTGATAATTAAGTATTATTATCGCTTTAATAGTGATTTGATAATCAATACACAAATGTTGAACAAAAATTTGTTTATTTATATAACTTGTTCCATTAAAAACCAATCCAAATGTTTAAATTACCATTATAATAATCTATAAATATAGCTGCAAATAAGCTGAGCTACTCAGACTCAACTGATTTTATTTATGGGTAAGCTTAGGTTGGATCTTAAGCTCAAAATAAAGTTTGCTTAGATAAATGAGTCGAGACTAAACTTTTTTTTTCAAGGTCGCTAGCTGACTTAAGAATATACTTATTAAAAGCTAGCAAGTCAGGCTCGTTAAAAGCATGTAAACAATTTTTTTATAATATTATTTTATTATATATATTTATTCAATATAATATTATAAATATAATTATTTATGTAGATAAGCCAGAGTTCAAGTTTATGCTTGTGAATCCTTAACAAGCTCGTAATGAGCTCGAGTTTGAGTATATACTTCTCAACCTTATTAAAAGTTCGGCTTAACTAGAGCTTGTTAATTTGTTAAACGAGTCAAGCCCAAGCCTTGGATCGGCTTATTTACAGCCTTTCCCATAATGTACAGCTTTATTTATATGTATATACATAGTTAAATCAATCTTAGTATCATCTCATAATATAGATTATTTCGTTTGAGATACTAATCAATCTGCCGTATTGGTCCTCCAATAAGTATGATAGTATGTATAAGATTATGCTAAACTCGACTTTTTGCTAATCTAGAATAATTTCGTAATATTATTGCATCAGGTCGTGGTATGGGCAGTAGACTTGCAATCACATTTAAAATCATGGATTAAGTTTGGGGTGGTATTCCAACTTGTTCCACGAATTTTACGATGTTATCCAACATACATTGCTGCAGTTACAGGTTTATTTCCGAAATACGAATGGATAGGAGCTGCCTTTAATCTCTTTCTCTTTGCTCTGGCAAGTCATGTAAGTGAATTTTGGTTGACGATTCATGGTCCCATTGTAAGTGAATTATGGATGTTTACGATTAACTATCTATAAATTAAAAGTGCAAATTTACTACTAATAAAATTTTCAATACCATTTATACTTGAACTAACTCCGTTTAGATAGTTGATTGTAAAAATAAATAAAGTTTAAATAATTAATTGCAAAAATGTATAAAATTCAAAGTTCAAATTTATTTATATAGATATATCTCCATTTTTTTTTTCTAACTAACTAAATGCATTTTATGAGGGGGAAATATTAAAATAAAAATATTGAGTGCTTCCCAAATATATCAATAGTACTCTGTGGATGAATTCAGCGCAATATATTTTACTGACATGAATGGCGCATTTACAGTTTCAACTCAAGCGCTTGTAGCATATTCAAATATTGATATTGATGAATAATTTTTATTTTCTTAGAAACAAGGGCAACTAATATCATGATAAACATGCCACTCTAAGTTATTTTACTTAATTATTTTTGTACTATATAACTTAACATCTTACTTGCAATCATCTGGCTAATCTATATTGAGACATTAATAATCCTTTATCTTCGTCTATAATGATGAACATCATTCACTTATATGATTGAATTTGATGGTAATAAATAGATCCTTGGAGGTATTTGGTATATACGTTCTGTTGATCGAAGAATGGATTGCTTAAGAGATCGAAGAGCTTGTGCTTCAACATCGGGCGATGATAACTATGGAATGTTCAGCGATGCAATTACCTCTGGTATCATTGGTTCCACAGATTTTATGAAGAAGGTCTCTAGGAGCTTTTGGTGGGGCATAAACAACCTTAGGTTTGTTCATGTTTGATCTTTTTTTTTTCTTTAAATACTAATTGGTAGAAAGTCCATATTAACGCATATATAAATGTGTTTCTACTTAAGTTGAATATCAGAAACTGTTGAAGTAAAAAGACTATTGTACCTTTATAATTGGGGTTTTAGGTTGAGCATCAAATACGGTAGGGTACATATGTTTCATATATAAATTTTTGAAACTTATATTTATGGGTACTAATGACCTTTAGCAACTTAAGAAACTGCCTTGAACATGTACCAAGTATACCATTATAGGTTCTGGGGCATAGGCTAGCTTGAAAACTTTTAATATAGGTAGGCTGGTATGCGCACACTCATAAAATACCTTTTTGGATATAATTGAATTTAAAAGATATAAAAAGGAAATCCTACTAATTTAGTTTAACCTATTATCCATTTTTAGACTAGCCCTTAGTAGTTGATTAAATGCATAATGTAAAATTACTACCTATATTATGCATCATTTTTCAGTTTTATAGAAAATTTTTAAAGCTACTAAATTTCATATTCAGTCAAACTTTTACTTATCAAACTTACCTCATGTTTTATCATCGACATTTGTACTTTTTCATCAATGAACATACACATCATGGTAAAGAAGATGAAGATTAGTAAATACAACAAGTGTAAGTTTGGTTGAGTATAAATATTTAGCACTTCGAAATTTAGGTTTAAACTTTGATAAGAGAAAATTATATTAATTATATATGTAGGTATTTTTAATTTATATTTAAAATCTCTACTAACTTACAATTTTAATATCTCGATTTTAATGATTATAATATTTTAAACAAGAAAAAAGAAATAAAAAAAGGTCATAGGCTTCATAAGCTACCAAAACATGTAGATTTTATAAAATACAGGCTCCATAATAATGTTAAAGGGTAACAAGTATGTGGCAATTCTAAACTTTAAAATATGTACTTACAAGGTAGCATATACGGCATATTAATATTAGATTTCCAGCTATAATTGTTCTAATAAAAGTTAAATTGTTTGATATTTGGATTCAAATGCCTATAATAAGCTATTAATATACATAATATATTAATGAGAAATTTCCAGTAATACTATCTGCAAATGTTTTATGTAACCCTGGAGTTTTAAAATTGTGAAATTGTATCGAAATATTTGTAGTTCATCGGGACTAAACATCGTGTTGCGACTACATATGGGATACATGCTTTTCGTCTTCATTTGCTTTTTGGTTTGATTCTATCTGCTCTACTTATTGGAAATGCACAGGTTTGATTTTTCCTTTTTCCTTTTTTTTAAATATAAGTTAATGATTTATTATATGGGCTAATACATCTACACTAATATATGCTATTTTTCTTTACAACGTTCAGTTGTACTTGGAATCCACAAGACCTTCTACGTTGGCAAAACTGAAAGAGCAAAGAGAAAGGCTACAATTCTGGCCCTTATTCTATCGTCTTCCCAAGCAATTAAGGCAAGAAGTATGTATGTGTCAACATCCTAAGTGGCAAGGAGTTAGTGAAGTTAATCTTGAGAGCATGCTCAACAATATTCCATGGCAATTGAGGAGGAAGATAAAGCCATATTTTTGCAAAAGTGTTCCATAAGGTAGCTTTTTAACTAGCAAAGAAGACAATATCAAATCTAACAAACTTAAACTTTAAATTTATATAAATATGCTCAAACACTTTTCCTTATATGTCTAGGTGAAGAATTTGAGGAGCTAGATAACGAAATTAAAAAAGAATTGCGAGAACGAGCAAGTGCAGTCATATTCCAATCAGAAACAAACATCTATCAAGAGGGATATCCAATCTACAAAATGATCTATATTGTTGAAGGTAAAGTTTTGGCATTTAATAGCAACAGTGTGAATGAGGGATCACTTGCAGAGCAATTTACAAAGATGATTCATTTGGGAAAGAGTTGCTTCAAAAAGTCCTTGAGTCGCCGCTGCCAAAATTTCCCCTGGCGAAACAAACTATTCAGTCGTGACAAAAGTTGAAGCATTTTCTTTATCATTTGATGACTTTGTCAAAGTATTTAAATATGGAAGGTCCATTGAACCTTATAGAAAAGAATGGGCTGCAAATGTGCTCAAACGTGCAATTCAGAGGTGCATTGCTATACAAAAGTTGAAGAAACCATACGATGGAGGAAAGGATCACTTTGATTGAAAAGAGTTTACAGTTACAAAGTTGTCACTCATCATCTTCATTTGAGATGCAACATTTAGCATGTGGAGTTATATTTACAATTGGAAGACGAACCTATGGCAAATTTGCAAGTGGAAATCAATCTTGGAATGTCTCCTAACATGCCAAATATCAATATTTGTTGTATGCTTGTGGGTTGTATCAAACTATGTTATGGTTGTGTGTGTGAGGTGATTATTATTATGATGTTTTGATAAGTTAACAAGTCATCCTTGTATCCTTGGGAAAACCTTATGGGGAAATGATATGTATTTGATCATTATGTACCGTAGTGAATGAAAAGCTAGTAGTTCTTTATTTCTTACAAATAAAAATGTCATCACAAAATGGCAGTTCCAGTACAAGCACTCGACTTCAAAACTCAGTTTTGTTGATCTTTTTTTTTTTACCATTTGTTTAATATTTTTTCGATATCAATTCAAATGGATTATTTGGTAATAAAAATATATAGAAAAAGATGAAAATATAAGTACATATGCGTCCTTTTTTTAAAATTAAATATCCAATATATGCCTATATAAATTGGATTTATTTACTTTTACTTTATTTTTTTATAAAAATACCAATTAAAATTTACTTTTCAATATATAAAATATAATTTTTAAACCTTTTTCTTTAAAATAGCTTAATTTTTACATCTCAATTTTCACATCCCAATAACCATCTTCATCATAATTATAAAATAATCAAAACATATTTTTATATATATTCTTTTTCCAAAATTTTCTATGCAACTTCAAATGATCGAATTTTAGGGTAAAAGCTAACCTTTTATACGATGGAATTAAGATGCCTCTCAATCAAATACTTTGTGCACCACACTAGACACCTTGACATGCCCTACTAGTGCATGAATTAAAACTCAAAAATAGCAAAATTAGAAAGGAAATTAGTCGTTTTCATTTCTTGAATTTTCAAGCTCAAATAAATGTTAGATTTACATTTGGTCACTTGATTATTTTCTTCAAATTTCCATTTGATCAATTCAAGGTAAACATTTAAATTAGAATTTTCACAATGTAGCATGCTATCAAATTTTGTACTTTTTTGTATTCGCTAGGAAGAGCTTCACATTCCAAAAGTAATTTTTATAACCCTACTCATTGTCATTGACAAGATCATTGGGATGTTAATGGCTTCGCCACATATCATTACATGTGATAAGAACATGCATCGTTGTAGAATTTTGCTTACTAGAATCCATAAATATATAGAGAAGACAAAAAATTTAAAATGTGTGAGTCTATATATGACTTCCCATAAAAATCATGAAAGGCTTACTAAGGGATCTGAAAAATAGCAGTATCACAATTTCTCCATTAAAGAAAATATTTATGAGTCATAAGTCATGAAATTTCTAATAATAAGTCCAGCTAGAGGTTAAATCCACTAATTGAATTATTGTGGTGTTAATTACCACCACAAATCCAAGTCACATACAAGACTATCACAATAGTACTCTACATAGGAGCAGATCTAGGGGGGATGGGGATCGGCCCCCTAGACTCGTGAAAATTTAATTTTTAAAATTTTTTTAAAAAGAAAAATATTTATATATATGTATATTATAAAGAGTAAACTTTAACAAAAGATATTGTGGTTTAGTAGTTAAGTATCTACATCTACATTCATGAGGTATTGGTTCAAATCCTATTGGCTTATTTTTTTTACTTTTTTAACATGCATTTATTACATGTTTCTTCTCTCTCTCTCTCTCTTTCTTCCCCTCCCCCCCATATAATATATATATATATATATATGTTTTTTTAATCTTTTTCTTTCACAATAACTAATATTATTAAATTCTTTTATCATAAAATTATCTAACAAAATAAATTCTTCTTATTAACTATTTTATATTCAAAAGCAATCATATTGCACATTAATTGTATAATTTGATTTAGTAATATTTTTTTTTCTACATGTAATGCAAAAAAAAAATGACCACAATTTATTGAATAAATATACTATCTAGATATATTTTATGATTTTTTCTATTAAAAAAATTTACGTAGATAAAAGCTCTATCTTTTATTAATAAATAATTTTCAAGTGACATATATACCACCATTTATGAAATGCACTAAATATTTAATTATTGTTTAACTGATTTTTTCATGAAGTATTAAAAATATCACATTGAAATTATTATGAAATCCTCATAAATATATAAGATGTAATATAATTGCAGTAACGAGTGAATATTAATAACAATTTTAAGATTAACTTAATTACAATCTGCTCCCCCCGGTCGTATAATCAATGCGCCACTCCTAACTCATCAAAGGCTTTAAACCTTATAAATATATGAATTTGATTATATAGGCTTTGAGCTTAATTTTTATTTGGTTTAACTCGTTGGCTAATGTGAAGAGCTTAAAGAGTTAGGCCCAATACGATTGGGATGATCAAGGAGGTATGGTAAGGTAGTCTTGAAGTAGGGCCTGTTGGAATTGACCTGCCTAATTATAACTTTTCTTAAATTGGTTTACAACATTACAAATGAAGGCCTTACTGAGCCTAGGTCTATAAGAGAGCCCACTTCTACATCATTATGGGAGGGACTTATCTTAGCCGTTGGTTATTCTCTCATTTGATGGATAACATTGATAGCTAGGGTTGTTCACAGTTCGGTTCAGTCCATGGCCTATTCTTTATCCTAATCATATAATCGGATTTCAATATCCTAATCCTAAACTGATCCATTATGAAGTTAAACGCCTTAATAGTTAATATTTTGTCGGTTAATTTTTTGGTTTTGGGTTTTTAACCGTTTACATAATGGTTATGCAAATTTTGCAATTAACTTTTTTTCAATTGTTCGTAAAAAAAATTAGAGTATTTTTTTTAAATTATATTAAAACTATAAATAAGAATTAGACATGTAAAATAGTTGTTATTATATATCGGTGCCATCAGATAGTCATCATAATAGTCTTTTACTCATGTTATCAATCTTTAATCAAGTGCTCAATATAAAATTCAATCAAAAACCCATTCAATTTTAAACATATATGCATTTGTTTCTTCTTATCTGAATCATTCATTTTAACATAATTTATATTGATAACACTAAAAAAATAATTATATGTATATTATAAATTATATATTTATATTTATTAGATCGGTTAACTAAATCCATCGATTTCTAGAGTCTAAAAACCGAAACCGAAACCAAAAACCAAAAAAATTAAAAAAGCTAATCCTAAATCGAAATCGGTTCGGTTGTCCTAAACATTCTATTTTTTTTTTTTTCACACTCCTAGATAGCAAGATTTATAAAAGACTCCTAATCCCACCCCATTTGGATAATTAGAAATCTTGGACAAATGTCTTAGTGCTGTAAGATTTTCGTTTTAGTGAATTAATCACTTGTCCTAATCAATAATGGATATTGATTAATCCTATTTAGTGAGGTTGATGCTTTTTAACTTCCTTACCTATCATACGTGTTTTAAAGCCTATTGAGACAACCTACTTCTCCTTTACACATGATTCTCTCTTGAACACCGTTGTATATGTTGTTTCCCAAGGTCACGTGTAGCATAATAGTCACACAACATGTACATGATCATTGCATCCGCAATCTTACCCACATATTCTTGGCGACTCCACTAGGGAAAGGGAAATTGACACATTCGTGATGCCACCTCCAAGAAGAAAGCCAATTAACTTCAATAATAGCATGTATCAATATAGTGACAACACCAACCTTGACATGATCAAATAAATCATGCCAGTACTTGAAGATAACACTCCTAATATCAATGCCATCCTTCTTGCTAAAATGCAACATGTTGCCCTTATCAACGCAAAGAAAATGCGCATTATGCAATGGAATAATGCACAATTAATGAAATAGTGCTAGAGAAATATCTCTCCATCATAGCTAGTTAACTCTCCAACCACTGAGAAGAAAGTACCTTAGGGAGTAAATGGGCAAACACCACAACCATAGGTTGTAGTTAAGTAACAACCAGCATTTGAAGTTAGGAATGCAAGAATCCTACTTGGTGGGTCATCATCAGCACATGTTACCTCTCCTACCACCTAGACGGGATCACCTAATGCTCAAGCAATATGTAGCGTCTCAACTTCCGCATCTTAAGCCTAAGTAATGCCTTGGCATCATGGTCTTCAAGCTTAGGCAACGCCCTGGCATCACGGGTTTTATGCTTTTAAGCTCAAGCAATGCCTTGATATCATGGCTTCCATTGCTTCAAGCTTATGTAGTGCTTTGGCATCATGGCTCCGATGCCTTAAGCCTAAGTACTACCCTAATATTGTAGATTCTACACCTTAAGCTAAACGTGTACCATGCCGACTATATGATGCTCCCATGCGGCACTCACCATGGAAGGATATATTGGCATGTCATCATGATGAATACTTCATAATATGCTTTTACGCAATCTTTGTGGTGCAACAGCTTTCAGTGTACCACGATCATGATCATTACTCTCCAACATATGGTTAATCTACCTTCGAATCCCTAACTTGCATCATGCTTGATGATTATCTTGGAGTCTGTATGAAATCCAAGACTTCATAAAACAAAGTCTACATGGGGAAATACAAGAGTTGCTGCTAACTGGTAAGACCAACGACTCCCAAGCGCATGATAACTTGTTAGGCTTATGTATTGCAGACTAGTAAGAGTATTGACTCCCAGATGTGTTAGAAGCCATTGCAGTTAACAAAGACAACCTCCGTAGTAACTTATACTAGGTAGTCAAGTAGTGTAAAATACCCCCTTTACTAACAAAACCAGATATTTGGATCCCAGGTGACAAATTCCACTATCACTACTTAAGCGCAATTAAATACTTTCTTAAAAGGGATCATAGCATATTGGCAAGCAAGAGCCTTACTCTAACGCTATAAACACTATAAAGGGTCCCTTAGATCATTGAGTCTAAACAAGCCTTATATTCATGATAGTCAATCATAATCATAGTATCTTATATATCGTTGCTACTTAATTAGAGCGTAGTCTCCTGAGTGCACGAAGATATGACTATAACATGCCGACTGATAGAAGCATTATCTTCAAAGCGCATAGCAACATCATGTTATCCCTATGCATGGTATAAAGTAATACATTGAAAACATGTCATGGATGGTAAAGTATAGAAAAATGCCCTCTTAACTAATTAAACTTGATTGCTAAGGTGTTAAGCCTACATGGAACATAATATTATCGCCGCTTAAAGCACGATTGATCTATTACACTAAGTGTTGATAATATTATTGCTAGCAAGTGAGAGCACTGCTCCGATGCGAGACATGTTAAGCATAATAATTTGTCATTACTTCATATCTCGCTATTGCTAAGTGAAAGCGTAGCTTCCTAAGCACAAGTGCATACTATAGACAGACTAAGTGGCACTGTGATGTTCATTAATATGAATAAACAAGCAAGCAAAAGCAACAAAAACAAAGAACTCCAAAAAATCAAGAAAAACAACCTATTTATTAAAAAAAAAATTGTGCAAACATATTATTCTGAAATGGGAAACAGAATGAATTAGTAAGACTAATTAATCTATGTAATCTAAGCTACTATAAACTCCAAGTCCTTATCTTCTAATGCGGTCTTCATCTTAAGCATTGCTGCTATAATGTCCTTTTGGATCTTTTGTAGCTTTACCATCAACTTATCGTGATGGGTCTTGGCATCTCAGTAATCCAGCAACCTCTTGGCTTTAGCAGCAATAGGCCACAAACTATGAACTTTAAGTTACAATAGACGAGCTCCCTCGTTCCATTCGACAAGTAGCTCTAGCCTTGCTTTTAATAGAGAACTCCAGCATATGTTCATCGGATCATGGCTTCACCAATCATCTTCACTATTGTGTTAGCTACCTCTGTCCCCAACATAGGGGAGCCGACCCAAAACTCCCTTTCCATGGCATCAAGAATCTCTAAGGGCATTATTAAATGTAAAGGCATATTTAAGCCTTGAAATGAAATTATCTCCTCCAATGCAGCATGGTCTACTGAAGTTTCTACCATGTCTTCACAAAACATGTAAGCAACTT
The DNA here is from genome assembly GCA_024138025.1 of Combretum micranthum. NCBI lineage: Eukaryota > Viridiplantae > Streptophyta > Magnoliopsida > Myrtales > Combretaceae > Combretum > Combretum micranthum. Next base: position 123,923 of record JAMXBD010001911.1, read on the forward strand.
AGAGGGGATGAAACTCAGTAGGAATATTGACATAAGATGCACTCTTGCTACCTTCACCAGGAGTGTGCTTATCATCTCTACAATCAAGTTCTTCAGTATCATTAGCACTACTTTCATTGTCACCACAAGAGTTTGGACACAGCTCATAATTAGTCTTGTCCTGGTCATAACCTTCATCATTTGATACTATCACAGGTCTAGCAACACCACTTTTTGAGTAAAATTGTTTAGACTTGCTATTTTTACATAGTATAATTGGTAGTAGAATCATTGTAGAATTGTAATGTTGTAATTTTACACATTTTTTTCACTATTTGAACTTTTAAAAAATGCAATTAATTTAATATGTCTAAACTTAGAGTTTTTTGGGTTGGCTCTTAATGTTTGTCTTCATTTTAGTTTTTTTTTCTTTTTTTTTTTCATTTTATTTCCTTTGTTTTTTTTCCTTACCTTTTTAGAGAGTTATTTTCTTTTAGATTGTACACTTTGATATATTTTGAACAATTTCAATAAGAATTAAAGAAATATAGAGTGATATATTTTTCTCCCTTTTTTTAAAAAATTTTCTATATGTGATTTATTTGTCATAAATATAATGAGTTTTTGTACAAATATATAGTGAACATGAAAATATTCATTACAGTATAAAACTAGCTGCTCACACGTGATAATTTAAATGATTTACTATAAATCTTAATAATTGTAGATTCTCAATCATCATTAAACGTAAATAATTATTTTAATTATCATAATTGCACTAGACATATTAATGAGAGTGTGTGAATTATGATTGGTAAAACTTAAATTTTGGTTGTATGTAGCTAAATTAATATTAAATTCTTTATTTTTCATCATTTTCTTAAAGTTTTATTAGTACAATAAGTAAAGCTATAGTTTTTGTAAGCAAATTTGCATTAGTTGTAGAATCTTACGATTCTATATTTCGATTCTATGTTCCAATTCTACAGATCGCCTGGTGATTCTAGGGAGAAATCCAGTTTAACAACCATGATAATTGCTTAGATTTTTTCTAGTTTATTTCAGTAAGTTTCTGTATTACTTTGATCTTAATAGTACACAGAAAATGACCCCAAAATGAGAAGAGAAGCATCTTATTTATAGATGTTAGAGGCGAGTGGTAACCGTTGGATGACTTTGGATGGATGGTTAAGATGAACATTGCTTGCAACCATTATCTCTTCTACGAATTGAATGGCCATAATCCATCCCTCCTTTATATATATGGGCATGGGCTTTGCATATGAGCCTGGAATAGGATGGGGGCTTTTCCAATATAAAAGGAGCCCATTTTTATAATTTAAGATAATAAAAGCGGTAATTGAAGTGTGCAAGTTTGATGTGACAATTCATGTATATTTAGGAGAAAAAAAGGTCTAAAAAGCATGCATTAGAAAAGAAAATTTTTATTGATATTTTTATAAAAATGATAAAGTGAAGGGTAAATAAGTTCGATTTTATGAAAATTTATTGGGTAATCAATTTATAAGGGTAAATTACATCGAAAGGTTGCAATATTTTTTGGTAAGATTCACAACGTTTTTAGTGGTTCATTTAATGTGATAATGTTTTTTGTGATTCATTTGACATCACAATTTTGGAAAACAGGTAAAATAATATCACATTGACACGTGTCATAACACGACGGATCTTTCTTTGAGTTTATTGTCTTTAGTTGCGCCCTTCCTTTCAACTCTTAACTTTAATTTTTTCGTAGCATCTTTGGTATGAACAAGTGTGAGGCTCCTGTATCCACCATTGCGTTCATGTTTCTTACAGCCATCCTTACCTTAACATACATTAAACCTTTACTTTCATCACTTCCAATCTTTATGGCATTAAGCCACCTCATGGTACCAATGTGTCTCTTTCCCTCATCATCTGACTTGTCTTTCGTGAATAAAGTTGTCAAGTGTCCCCTTTATGACACTCCCTAGCATAATGTGGTCCATCACAAAAATAACATTTTAACTCTCGGCTCCTCCTTATGTATGTTGTTTCCTCTCCTTGGTAGACTAGTGATATGTTATTTCCACCCTCCTCTTTTTCTACTTCTCTCCAGAAGAATACTCAAGTTCCTTACCTTGAAATTCTCCTAACCCTTCATGAAGGCTATGGCTTTCAAGATATTCTCTACACCATACCACTCCAATTCTAGTTTTGCCCACAGCTTCAAACCATCTAAAAATAGCACAAGATGTAACACCCAAAACTCCACCTACCAAGGTATTATCCTCTTTGGCTACGCCACACGGTTTTATCCTTTTGGTGCCAATGCTTTCCAGGGGGTCACCCATCCTAATTTGCTCTCCATAGAGCACACTTAACTTTAGAGTTTGCGAACTCTAAACCATTACACCAAAGATGCCTCTTGGGATTAGAGTTCCAATACCTATATTTGAGAGGTATTACATCCTCCTCCACTTATAGAACTGACGTCCTCGTCAGTTTTGTTATACAGGTCCAAAACCACACCAAGCAGTAAGGACACATTCCTCCACTTTCGACTAGTGAACTACTCTGATACCACCTTGTAACACCTTAGAACTCCACCCACTAAGGTATTGTCCTCTTGGCCACACGTCAAATGGTTTTATCCTTTTAGTGCTAGCGCTTCCCAAGGGTCACCCATTTTGGGGATGCTCTTCATGAGTACGCTTAACCTTAAAGTTCCGATGAACTCTAAGCTATTACACCAAAAGGAGTCTTTTGTGATTAGAGTTCCACAATCTTTATTTGAGGGTATCACACAAGAGCATCATCCTGTTTGAGGTCTAGTATTTCCAACATGAGCTCTAAAATTCTTATATATATTGTTTCATAGTGCCTTTGAGTAAGATGGTGAAGTCTAACTTTGGCCTCACTTCAAGCATTTTATGGGGAAAACATCTCTCTAAACTCATTTTCCTAGGAAATAATCTCATTAGCTCTTCTCTTACCAAATCATGGTTGAATCCCTTAAGTATAATGCTACAATACGTACCTTACTTCCATCATCCATAAGCCCAATGGATGCAAAGTATTGTTCCAAACTCCAAAATGAAATTGTCCACCTCTCTTGCTAATCGAACCCTTTTGAAGTACTTTGACTTTGGCACACCCGATTGCTAACTGGAAAGTCACTCCATTAACAAGTACAGGCCTATAGCCTGCCAACTGGGACTTGAGATCCTTTATTTCCTTTGTCAAAACTAGAAATGTTGCATCCATTCAATTTTCCATCCCAGTGGTTTCAACTTCCACCTTACACATTCTAGCCCCAAATCCTTCCATCTGGCTTCAAGGAAATTGTCTCGCCTCTAAGTCGTCTCTTGTTTGGCTAAAGTCCCTTTACTACTCACCTCAAAATTTTCCCTAACTCCTCCATGTGGGTTTGGGACCCTTCTGATCCTCTTTTACCTCGGCAGTGCAAAGTTCCACCTTTACCACCTTGGCACTATGTGCCATTACTTTGTCTCTTCACCAACCCATTGTCTAATAAGCATCATCACAAACGGTCTCATCTCCCACAACTTGAGCATGGATCTCCTCATTTGACGACATCTCTACTCTTGCTCCCAAATTCCAGCTCTGATACCACTTGTCATGGGATTAATCTATCGTGCAACACTTAGCCTTCTATTCCTCACACACCAAGGCAAAGTTCAACCTAAAACCCACACATAAGAGCTTTAGAGAGAGAAAGTAGAGAGGGATGGCCAAGATTATTGTGGTTTAATGCCCAAGATACAATTTTATCTACCACCCTACCTAGTAATATACATTGAATCTGGGCAAGGAAGATTTCTTTGGAGACTGCCAAAGACTTCTAGCTACTTCTAGAATCTTCTTAGTTCTTGTTCCGACATTTGATATGAACCTTGGGCAGTGTTGGGCTTTGATGAACCTCGTTTACTCAACCCGTCTTTAAAGGTCCATGACACCCACACGATATTGAGTTGAGTCAAATTATGGGTCAAACCCGCTTTTTGTCCCAAAGAGAGAAGAAGAAGAAGGAAAAGAAATGTTTATCTATAAAATCAATCTTTTCGTAATCATATCATATTCCACCTAAGTGGCTTTGTCAAACGATTTTCTTGGTGATGAATTCATGAGAGATAGAGACAAACCAAAGTCTCTTAATTCCTTAATTTCCTAGCCTAATGCTAACATGACACATGCATTTTCTAAAGTGCTTATCAGCATCATTTACCATGGTATGGGTTAGGTCTAAGTTTTAAGGTTTAAGTCCATTGATTTTAGAGATACTTGGTGCTTTAATACACATACAATAAACATAAAATACGCTTTTATAATTGATTAAAAATTCAAAATACACACGGAAGGTGAAAGTGTCAGAATTTTCCTATAAAAATTATCACTTGGCAAATGGAAAATTTATACCAGAAGAAACTGGTGTTTGAGGTTAAGTTCATTTAAGGTATCAACATTTGTGGTTAAAAAAAGAAATAAACATTTGAGGAAAGGAGTCAAATAAGGCGTTTTCACTAACACCGTCTGATTTTTCCTATCATATATCGCATGTAATGCACGTGTTCTTCTCCCCCACTGTCAATACATCATTCTATACAAACTACCTTACCTCCGTTGTATTTAAAGAAAAGAGAAATATAAAACAAGCCTCCATTATGGAAAATGATAAAATATAATATACATCAAGGGACTTAAAACCATACTTTTGTTGTATTTATGGTCTATTTGGCGAGCTTTTTCTAGCAGATACATACACATTTTTCCAACAAATTGTTTATCAAGAAATAGATACAAATAAAAAAAAAGTTGGCAATTCACATAAAATAATCAAATAGATAAAATATAAATGCAAATTGGACATATTTATACATATCGTTTCAATATAGATAGAGATAAAAAACAAACAATCCGAAACTTAACTGCGAGCAATGTAGATGAGAGACTTTAAGAAATTCAAATGTTCCGTGTTGGAGAAAAATAGCCAAATTTTATATTTCCTAGCACCTGCCTTATTATTATTATTATCATCATCATCATTATCATCTCGTTTCAACAAAGTACAAAACCTTTTGATAAATATTTACTGTCCCATGAATAAATCTTTATCATTTGTTAAATAAATTTTAAAAATAAAAGCATCCTTCTGGAAAAAGTACAGTCATTATCACTTTATAAATACGTGATAACTATATATTTATCGGGACAGAAAGTATCCCCGATTGAGCAAATTTCTATGCCCAAACGTTCAAATTTGAAAAAGAAAACAACTTTAATTTAAGTTAATTGGAAAAATACGACATGTATTTTGACCAATTTACAAACAGATGGCTTGTATTATTTTTTTATGATAAATAGGTTACCTGAGTTTTATACAAAAGTATCAATATTATTTAATAAATTTATAATAATAAATGTTAATATTTTATTAGTGATAAAAATTAATTTTATATTTTTTTTCAATTTTCTCATTTTTGAAAAAATAATCGTTAATATTTTATTTATTTAATTTTATTTAGCAATATTTTTATTAAGTTAATTTTTTTAAGACCAATAAGACTAACACATATTCTTTTAATAGTAATTAATTATAATGACACTTTTTGTATGAAAATTGAGTCACCTATTTATCAAAAATATCAACATAGATCATGTGTTTATATTTTTATAATTAACCCTTTTAATTTTCTTCAAAACGTTCACCGGTCGTTCCACATTTCTCACAGAAAGAGGGTAAGGTAATGTTCCTAAATCACACGTTTGAAATTTTTACTTGCAAAAATGTAGTTTACATTTATTGAAGACTTGATGGGAAAAGGAAAAAAAAAATATTATTATTTTAAAAAATTACGAAAATGCCATTGGGAAGAAAATATTTTCAGTTTTAGGCAACTTGACCTCGTCTCTAGAAGAAATGAGGTCAATGTTCGGGATAAACCTCGCCTCTTCCAGAGAAGAGGTTCATTCTATGCAATGACCTCCTCTCTTGGAGAGACGAGGTTAGTCCAAATAACACCTCGTCTCTCCAAGAGACGAGGTCAGCTCTACCATCACACAACTTCATTAAAAATCATAAATGACCCCCTCGTTACATATTAACTATTATAACCTGTCAAAATTATACAGAATGAGCCATATAGATCATTCATTAGTCATCATCCACCATGGCTAACTTTCAAACTTCATAACCCAACCACAAAAGTATTCCCAAACCCAATCCATCATAAAACTTAGTGTCAAACCCAATTCATTCTATCATAGCATAATTGTAAAACCATTCATAGCAAACATAAAAAAACTTAGAATATGCAAGAATCAAATGAATGATGTATTAAGTACATGAATGTTATGTTAATTACAAACACCAATGAGAGAAAAAAAGAATCTATATACAAGAATCATAAAAGATAAAAATCTACACAACAGCCATTACTGGGTGCACCGCCTCCCTCATCTTTGCCTGATAAAAGTTCAGAGGAATGATGTACACTGGTGTACATCCTGATAAGGAAGCTCCATGATCGGATCCACCTGAGTGAGTGTGGCATCCCTATATCCATCACCGGTACCATAAGGATGAAATGGGACTGGGCTTAGCCCCACCTAAGTGAGTTCCTCCCCCATATCATGTGGTAGTGACGGTCGCCTCTTTTGTAGAGCGAGGAGGGTGTGGGAGTCAATGTATGCTATGTCTGCCATGTCTGCATGGGGGTCTCATGTAGATGAGCATATGATGATGATGATGGACCAAGCTTGGAATGAAGAAAATGTGGAAAGCCTAGCTCACCAGATTCGTGCTAATGTGAGGGCAAAGGCTCGTCTCAAATATGTACATCTTGGTCTTGCCCTCACTCTTAACCCAGACCCTGTCCCCGCCCATGCCTCTCTCTAGCTGGCCGTTGTCTCTATATAGGCTGAGGTTATGGGTCTTCAGGTGCTGGTGCTGGCGCTAGCGCAGGATCATTCAAATTAAATCCCATAAACTTATTCACTATACGAATGACATCTTGTGCAGTCGATGGAGTGTTCTCTGGTGGCATGCCCGAGACTCTATAAATGAAATTTGCCTACAAGCAAGAGGGAACAAGTATATTAGTGAATAACAAACACGATTTAAATCCAAATATAATTTATGTAGTCAGTGAACTTACCATATACCGAATAACGGCTCCTATACGACTGATCCAATGTTTGGTGATCGTATAGTACCAGTCGAAATAATCTACAAATGTGCCAATGAGAATATCTGGTACCTTGACAATGTGATCTCCCCTGCTATCCCACTCAGCTATCCACCTGACGTACTCCAACTCCTAGTTCCACTCAGAATACCATTGTAAGTCTAGCTCATGTAAGACTGTCATATCAACTGGATGGTCAGAATCCCCTGGAAACCACCAAACTGTCTGAGTACCCTATCTGGGTAGTAGTGCTCGATAATGTAAAAACAAATCAAGGGGACTCGAGCATACCATATGTCACTCTCGCCCTCAGCAGTACATAGGGAGGGTATCCATAATAACGACATAGGGGACCCAAACAACCTGTAAAAGAAAGAAAAGTATAGTATACATTAATAAATACAACATAACTATATACATGTGAATACATAAAATATACAAAAGCGATACCTGGCTAGGGATCTGTTTAGCAAAATACCTCTTACACTCGAATAACAAATGTTTGGGGGAGCGAGTGACATTGAAAGTAGCACCCTAATAACTTATCAATGAGCGATCCATGGTAAATGATGTGATATGTCGTCGCAGCGGAGCGATGTGTGGGAAGTGCTCCCATGCCCAGATTTGGAGGACTACTAGGGGGTCCTGCTATGTCACCCGTCTTTACATGAGAAGCCATGCATAGTTATTTGTATAGTAATGCCAAGCAAGCTACTCCTCATGCGAACCACCCACCATGCTTCTTGTAACTACTTCCGAGTCTCCACTTGCAACTCCTATTATGAACATCAGTACATTTAGCTATCCATGACCTCGGGTCTGAGTCTACCACCTTAAGGTTATAATAATTCGACATATGCCACATTTTAATTGCCCATATGAGATGATCTTTAGTCTCAAACCGCATTCCAACCTTGAATTCATCACTGAAACTTCAATTACTAGCACTCATTTCTTGCTAAACACTGTCCAAACAACACAAACTCTACTTCTAATCATCAAACACCCAACTACAATATTCAAATACCAATTACACTTCAATTCCACACTTCAACTACTTAACTTGTTTCCACTACTCATCAACATTCCTTACAACTTCCTAACACTTAACTAAGCTCACACAATAGCAAAGCAAAATCTAACATATATCAATACATAAATCAATCAACTCAATTGGCATCTACTAATCTAAAGTTTGACTTTAGGGGTATGTTTGACCTAGGGTTAATTTGGAATGCATTTGAGTTCAATTTGGGCTTAAAAAGTATGCTTAAACTTTGTAAAACTTCTGTCATCAATTCTTAAACAATTCACAAGTTGTTTTATTAATTCTAAACATAACACAAACATATTAATTCACAAAAGACACACACATTCATTATACCATGCACACATTAATATACATAATACAATAATATTAATTTCATTATACTAAACACATACAAAATGACACACATTCAACACATGCACTAATTATATAGTTTATGCACATATATCTCATTTCAAAATCATATATCATTTCAATAACACATTAAAATATAAATTAGGAAATTCATGGCTATTTTAATAGGAGGGAAAAAGACATCTAGCATGTTTTGCTCTAGTGGGAGAATAAAATATTGCACATGTCATTTTGAATTTGGCTTACATCTAAACAAATGGACTAACATGTCCAACATAATAACATGAGGAGAAAACTTGGAGTTCTCAATTGAGTTTAGATGGCTATAGGGTTCAGAGAAATTAAAGCTTGGTTGACCAAAGGGTTAACTATGGGCAGATCAACTGCGCCATGACCGATTCAATCGATCAAACCATAAGTTTTGGATGGCACAAAACTATAAATAAGTGTAAAATATATAATGAATGCAAAAAAATTATGAAATAACTATGGTGTTTTTGTGGGTTACTTTTTTCGAAATGTTGAAAAATTAGTATAATTTATCATACATATGTATAATATGTTTCTTCGTATATGACCTGAATAATCTTATTCTCATTTATTGTGAAAAACGGCACATTTTCTAAACAAAATGGACTTGATCGGATAAGTTGCTAGGGCAGTAAACAAGGATAAAAAATCTCAATTAACTAACACCCTATGTGAATTGATTAATAGCGTATGGGTGCCGAAAAAACTATGGCATGTAAATGGTATTATGAAAACAATAAAACCATGCACTATTGTTCTTCAAAAAATATCGATTTATTTGCTACTTGCGCAGACACATGCATATCGATTCCATTTGATTTTTTTTTTAAACAATAGGACTTTTGAAGATAAAGTTTAAAGGGTCCTTTTAAATTTCGTACTATGTCCTCAAAATTGGTAAATTTTGATGATGTAAAGTTTAGACATGGGCATGGTTCCAGAACTGAACCGAACCAAAACCAGTGGTTCCAGGTTTTGAAATTGAGGAAATAAAATCGGAACCACAACTGTCTCCCAGGGTTCTGGTCTGATTCTATGGAACCGTCTTTTTTAAGTAAAAATAAATAATGAATATGTTTTAGTTTTAATAAAATAATTTTTAAAGTCAAAATAATTATTGAGTCTAAAAGTATTAAATTATTTAACCAATTTTTTTTAAATTTTGTTTAAAATGAGCATTTATTTAAACACAAACACATATAATATCAACTATAGTTAATAATATAAGATTGTAAAGTACTTCAGAAGGCAAAAAAATTAAATAGAAATTATAGTTTCATATTATCAAGAGAATGAATTTTGCTTTTAGGATAAGTTTATATAAACTAATTATATATAATTTTAAGTTGTGTTTATTTGTGTTATTGAAAATAACACATTAAATATTATTACTTGGTAATAAATTTTACAATTCATATGAAATAGTTTAAAAATTAATAATTTTATATTTAATAATATATTTTTTAATCTTTTTCTCTAGTTTTTTTCCTTTTATGGAACCGGTTGGAACACTGGTTCCACCAGTTCTAAGCCTAAAAATCGCCTGGGAATTGGAGAAATGGTCAACTAGTTCGTTTTTAGAACTGTTGGTGACGATTTTGGTTCAGTTTCTAGCTCGAGTCCGAGTTTTACCTATGTCCAGCAAAGTTGGACTTTCATTGTATATTTTTGTGTGAAAAAAAAGAGTTACTTAGTCTCATTAAAATCACACGATCATTATTCATCAATTAAGTCATAACCTTTTGGGTTGCATGGATTCAAATTATATACACACACATATATAAACTAGTTATGAATCCATGCAATGGGGGGCTGATAAGTAGAATTATAAAATAAATTTACTTTAAATGAACTCATGCAATAAATTTGCTTTAAAATCATGCTTATGCCTGATATTATAGTGATAATTTATAAAATGAAAATATGCTTTCAATTGTTTGTTTATTTAAAGTTTTGGTTTCACCATTATATGGTGCTTTTTTAATGATACGTTACAATATTAAAAAATTTGAAAAATGAAAAGATATAATATTTGATGTAATATAGTATGAGAATAGTATTAAATAGGTACCAATATGAATTTGAGAAAAAAATGTATTAATATGAAAAGATATTTAAAGAAAAAAGCTTTAGGAATTATAACATGATAGTACCAAAAGGTATGGATATGAAAAGATATAATATTTCATCATCAAATACAATATGACAAGAATATTGTAAATGTACAAAAATAAATTAGAGAAAAAAAGTATTACTATGAAAAGGTAAAAAAAAAAAAAAAAACTCCTAAAATTACTTGTCAATTGTGTTATAAGAAAATGAAAAAGAAAAATGCTAGAAAGATGACGAATCCATAAAAGTTAATTTTCTACGTAACGAAGTAGATTAAATGATGGTTGAAGAGTGCAAAAACTTCTAGAAAGAAAAACAACAATATTTGAAGGTCTGATTGCAATAAAATGATAGTTGCTTTTGGAAAAAGAGTAGGAGTATACAATCTCAAAACAAATAAAGAATCATATAATATATAGATTAAGTGGTTACCCTTAATTTTTTTTATGTTTCGACATTATAAGATTTTTTTTAATATGAAAGTTACAATGCAAAAAGGAACTTATAAGATTATTTTTATGAAATGTTACCATACTAAAAGGCATGAACACGAAAAAAGATATAATATTTTGTGAAATATATGACCCTATAGGGTCATGGGTCGGATTCGAGTTGTAGTTATGATCTTATAGGATCGATCCGACCCGTTAGGATTAATTAAAAAAAAATTATAACATCAAAATTTTCATATATCTAATATTTATTATTTTTATAACTCCATGATTGTATGATTTATTTTTTTGTTTCATTGAGAATGTCATGCTTATTTATAATTAATAAGAGATAATTCATATTTAGTTAAGCTCATGACCCCCAGATTCCCTGATGTCCGAAGTTTGAATACTCTTGTGTTGTTTGTTTACTTTAAGGAAAAAATGATAATCTGTTGTTGATGCATTACATTTAGTTAAGCTCGCGTGCCACTTCATCTGTGATTGTGTTACTGTGTACTGAGCTTCGACTCATTCTTGTCGTTCTTGTTCTTTTTATAGGTGTTATTGTTGATGAAGATGGTGGTGATGAGATGTTGAGGATGATGTTGATGTTGTTGAGTTGTTATGGTTGATGTTGATGTTGTAGTTGATGATGATGCTTGTTTCGGGTTTTTGGGGCGATCCAGAAGACCCGCAAGAATGAGTGAAGTGGGCTAGGGCCGTTGAATGTCTGTATTTTCTTTTATGTTGATTTATTTGGGGAAGAGTGGATTTATTTATAAATTTGTAATCCTTTTAATGGGGTTAGTTAATGCCTATATGTTTGCTAAATGATAATCTACCCCTAAGAGTAGATTATAAGTGTTTATCTAAAGTTTTGTTTCTTAGAAAGTTGGTCTGCACTGTAGGGAGTAGAGTTTTATAAATGATTTTGATAAATTATTTTTTTGCTGCTAAATCCAGTTGTTGCCAGAATCTAATTGAATGATTTCATAACCTAAAAATGAGTAGCAATGTCCAACATAAACAAAATCTTTTAAAAAAAGTCTTAGCGTGTAATACTTTAGAGTATTATACGAGGCGATAGTGCCTTAAGTTATTTAATTAATCGAATTAAATTTTTGGGGCGTTACAAATAATATACCCAAAAAATGCTCCATTGTGTATCTCATCTTGCTTGTGTGTATTATATGTTGGATATGCCATACACATATACTATTTATATGTGTATTGCATCGCATGTTCAACATACAATACAAGAAAATTTCAGGATCCCATGTCCGACATGTGATACAACGATGGTATTTGTGTATTTTTTTTTTTCAAATTGATGGGTAAACAAGAATTAATCTCAAAATTATATATATCCATATTTAAATCAGAAAGTTTTCTAGTAGTATATAAGATTTGATTTTTCCTGTGGTAAAGATAAAAGGATACAATGAGTTTCAAATCTCAGTTAGAGCTATGACGATGTTTATGTTAAAAAGAAAAGGTATTTTTCTTATAATCTCATATAAATTATTTTTCATTTTACATGTCACATGGATCCTAGCATAAGTTATACATTTCATTTCGTTTATTCTGATTTGCAAAACCCAACACTTTCCATATATAATATATATATATATATATATATGTTGGGTTGTTCAATGTTAGCCTTAGCTATTGAGTGAAGGAGCATACCTTATCCTCCTTTTATATTTAGTTAATACTAAGGCAACTTGATCTAAAAAGTTAAATTTATAATAATGGAATATACTATTGTATGTATTATACAACATTCCTTCTGATATGGTTGTTAAACTTTTTAACTAAGGTCAATTAAGTAGACAATTTTAATTGAATAAAAGTTAAAATGAGTGCACAAAAATTCAATTTAAAACATTTCACTCTAATACCATATTAGCATTACCACTCTAGCAATCTAATATGAAACTTAAATTTATAAATATGGTACAAATATTATGGTTATTAGGTAACAATTTAATCTATATTTACGATCAAACAAGCTAAAGTCAATTTATTATTTATAGATTATAAATGGTATTATCAAATTATCCTTTTTTTAATATATTTCCTAGGGCATTTCATAAGCACGCTTAATTCTATTTGGATGGTTTGTTTTTCATCTGTATCTGTCTTTGTATCGAAACGATATACGTAAATATATCCAATTTATATTTATTTTTTATCTATATTTGATCTATTTGATTTTTTCATGAGAATTGCTGATTTCTATGATAAATAATTTGTTAGAAAAAAAAGTTTAAAAAAAGTGTCTATATCTGTTAAAAAAGCTAAACAAACAGACCCATATAAGGAACTTAATGGACTAACCTTAAAACATGCTGCTGATTTTCCTTTGAACCCATCTCGAGTGCTTCATATCTAAAGATGGGAAAAATTTTATATTTCCTTTTATTCCTTTTCCTTTGCACAAGTTATTTGTATTTTTATTTTTTAGACTTTTCATAGAAGTTGGCAAGCCCAATGTAAGTTTCCAACTAAATTGAAGAAAATTTTTTGTTTGGCTTTTTTCGACAGATACAGATAATTTTTTCAAACTTTTTTCTCACAAATTATTTATCAAGAAATAGATATAGATAAAAAAAAAAGTTGACAGTTCTTATCAAAAGATTAAATAAATTAAATATGAAAAAATATAGATATAAATCAACATATTTACATATATTATCTTAAAAAAGATACAAATAAAAACAGACCATCCAATCAGACCCTAAAGCTTGACTTTTTATGCAGAAAATGAGATGCACTATTTACTGGTTATCTCCCAGAAACGTGGTTGGACTGTGGGCTTTCGTGTGTTGAAACTTTAAGGTGGCTTGTAACGCCAGATAATGCAGATTTTTCTATATAGAAAGCGTGTTACTTGATGGAAATTACCTTCCGAGTATTATTTGGTGACGAAATGTACCATATCATCGGTTCAACGCAATAATACCTTCATTTTATAATTAAAAGTTTTCTTAGAAAGAAAATTATTTTTTATAAAGAATTTTTTATAAACAATAATTATTCTTCTAGTAGGGGAGAGGAATACAAATTTCTTATGTATTTTATATTATATAAAATAGACATTCTCTTATACTAGAATTTTCTATGAACAAAAATAATAGCTATTCCTTAATAATAAAAATAAAATAGCAATTTCATTTATATAAATTTACTGCGAGTCTAAATAACTATATATATATAAGACAAGAGGTGCATTTTTTTCTTATTTAATTTGAGAAGCGGCAAAATACGTGTTGCTTCATGATCCACATGAGACGAGGTATTGGATAGAGCTGTGAAATTGTGCCACTCAAATGTGCTCCATTTTTCTTTTTTTTTTTTTTTTTTTTTTTTTTTTGACCAAGTAGGTAGGGGAAAGGGGAGAAGGTGAAGACCAGTAAAACCCTTTCGCGGAGTAATATTGAGAATCTTCAACCTTCCTTACATACAGGGGAAACAAACTTCATCAAGCCAATGTGGGACTTGGAAGCCCCACAAAGGGGCCACCAAGCCAGTCTAACCTAAGCATCTAGACACCAGGACACCTAGACAGCGTTGCACACATCGGCACAGCGATTTAGTTTCTTTTAACCAAGTAGGTAGGGAAAAGGGAGAAGGTGAAGACCACAATAAAACCCTTTCGTGGGGAAATACAGAGGACCTGCTCCATTTTTCTCATTGAGCGGTGAAATTTTGCAGCATAATATCATCAGTCCCAAATAATATACGAACTCTATATGTGTTAACTCGAACTACGGAGGAATTGCAAAAGCTATGTGAACATTTCGTAATAGCACATCACTAAATAATTATGTAGTTCCCCTCATGTATTTACTTTTTTTTTTTCCCAACTAATAATAATTGTACCGAAAATCGTTGTGCATGAGTCTTTCAATCAAATGGATTAGATTTTATTATTATTTTTTTTCCTTTAGTTGTAGTATGTTTAACGGAAATAAAAAAAGAAAAAAAAAATAATAGGTGGGGCATCTTCACGTGATGATGTCTAAATTTTTTTTTTTATAATTATTAGACTTATAATTGGGGTTTTCCACACTTCCACGGTACATGAAAGTGACAGTTACCTAGCAACTGCTTCCTTGGACATACATGAAGAGAAAAAACTTAGTGGATATTATATGTAATTCATGGCTCATGCATAAGGAGCAAGCTTCTACAAGTTCAGCGAGGAGTTACCAGTTAACATCCTCATTCGAGCTTTGAAAGTTCCTTTAGGAGGTATGTAATTATACTGGTCTTTATATATCTTTACCCTAACAAGTCTTGAGGGATTTTATAATGTTAAAAAAAAAGAAAGGAAAAAACAGTAATAGTAAAAAACCCTCGATATTCAAATAATTTGGTATAATTCGCTGTTAATTTGGATTTAAATTCTTCTAGTCTTTATTGATTACACATGGTATTCGGAAGACGGAGGACTTGCAAACTATACGAACATTTTAATAACTTTTCTACCAATGATACATGCACGACTATCTTTGCATGATTCACTTATGTAAGTTTATTTTAGGGGATCAAAAGTTTAGTGACTTCTTTAGGTAAGGGTCAAAGTTAATTTAGCGCAAATGTTATCTACGATATATAAATATTTGTCAATTTACATAATTTACTATTTCAAATTTAAAAATATCAAATTAGTACCTAAATTTTTTTTTTTTTCAAAATTAACTACTTAAACAGAATTAACATCTAGATATCATAAGTGCCTCAAAAAGTTTATTGATAATAAATTGTCTTCTCAAACTTCAAATAATTAATTACAAAAATAAATAAAATTCAGATACCAAATCTCGCTCTTATTCATTAATTTATTTAACCTTGTCATGCTTGCGAAGTCTGTCAACAAAGTAATGCTTTTTTCCTTTTCCCCCCTTGGTTATGAGGCAATATGTTGAACTGGATTTCAATCGATACATGCTTAGTTCCTTTGTGGTTTCATGCATGAATGGGGGAAAGCTTTTCTAAATACTTCAGGGAGGCGTTACCATCCTTATCCCATAAGTTGTTTAGTATTTTTAAATATTTCAAACCTTAATTTTACTAAATGGCCTGATAAGTAGTTTGATTTAAGGCGTTACTGTTTCATCTTTATATGTGATTCATGCATCCACATAATGAAAGTACAAAATATTTGAGCTAATTTTACAAGATGACTCTGAGAAGATAGTAATTTTGATGGTTTTTATGTACACATCTAGCATGTAGTTTTTATTATCAAAAGAGAGATAAAAAAATGTTTTAGAATACCTTAGATCTTTATATGAAGCTTCCTATGAAAACAAGTTCTTCAAAAATATATCAAACTATATTTGACAATTTAATCTACTTTAATCAAATAAGAAATTTCTTGTCATATAAGGGTAAGAGCACTGCATCTCATGACGATTTGTGATAGTCAATCATATTGTTTTATTTTCTTTATTTTATTTCTATTTTGTTTTTTTTTTTCCTTTTTCCCCACAGCACACTAATAACGAAGTTTCTCTTGGCACACATTTTGTAGCTCACCAATAGTTCAAGTCGCAACGATTTCACAAAGAAAATGGTTGATGCGGACCCTTCAAGTTTCTCTATTGAAGTACAGCCTACACTGATGAGGTTAATTTTCTTCATCCTCGCTCCTTATTGCTTTCGTTTTGATTTTGTTGGTATTCTTCATGCATTGATGCTAATGAAATTTTGACATATATAATAATACAAAGATAGTTTCTAAAACAATTACCACTATAATTAGCATACCCTTTTATGTTAAAAATTATTGGTATATACATTACAAGTGATGTGTTCAAACAAATGAAGTGTAATTTCTAATGAATCTAAATCGAAAAAGGTTCTTTGCATGTTACATGCCACAAGACTGGTTGGCAAATATAGCACCTTTACTCATATTTAAAGAAAAATACTTTTTAGGCATTTAGCCTTGGATTTTTAAAATAAAGACTTAAGTTCTTAGTAAATAAAGTCGGGTCCATAAATAAGCATCAATCCTTGGTTAAAGACACATACTTGGCTTTGGCATTTGTTATGCCATACTTGTCTAATGATTATAAGATTTTGGATGTGCCTGATTCATCTTATTTTCCTTCATTTGGTATCATTTTGACATCAATTAAAGTGGGCATATTTGTCAAGAATCAAGTGCTAAAAAGATGAAGATAAAAGTACATACGGACCTCTTTTTAAAATTGATTATCCCAAAAATCCTTATAAAAACGAACTTATTTATCCTTCCATTTATTTTTTTTATAAAAATATCAATAAATTTTTTTCGAATGCATAAAATATATAGAAATTTAACCTTTTTTTTCTCTTAAATATATGTGAAATTTTATAACCCAATTATCACACTCCAATCTCCACTTTTATTATCATCATAATAATGTTGAAAGTTTTAAGTTATTTCCTCTATAGTTAAACAGTTTGTTATAGCTGTCATTAGTTTCTTTCTTTCTTTTATTTGTTTTTAGCCGTACACGTGTCAAAGTATCAAGACACTTGGCTTTGTATATAAATACTTTTAGGGTTACAGAATAAATAACACAATATTCTTTTAGTTACATTTTTTTGAATCTTACGATTTCCTCTCGTTTTCTGAGATGTAAATGCAAATGGTGAAGGATCTCACAAAGTTCGACATGGTATCAGAGCCTTGGTGTTCTTCTCTGCTTTAGATCTGGTTATCTCGAATCTGCTTTGGATCTGGTAATTTCGAACCTGTTTTTCTTGGTACACAAGATGAATGTTTTAGGTATGGATCAAACATATAATGATCCACTATACATGTCTGGTTTAGATCATCCTGGTAACGCTATAACTAGTCTGATTTTTACTGGATTGAATTTTTCTGGATGGAGTCGTTCGATTAGACTTGCTTTAGGAGCCAAATAGAAATTAGGTTTTATAGATGGATCGGTAGAGAAACCAGATGACGATAAGACCAATTTAGGGCAATGGATAAGATGTGATTATATGATACGATGCTGGATTTTAAATTCCATGACTAAAGAATTGGCTGAGGGTTTTATGTATGCTCGATCAGCTAAAGAACTTTGGGAGGAAGTTGTTGAGTGTTATGGTCAGTCGAATGGACCTTTGATATATCAATTGCAACATGAGATTGCAAATGTACGTCAAGGAAATAATTCTGTAACTACCTATTATAATCATCTTAAAAGACTTTGGGATGAATTAGGTAGTCTAGATGTTATTCCAAATTGTGACTGTGTGTCTTGCTTCCTGCACTTGTAAATTTGTGGATAAGTTGAATGATTTGAAGAGTAGAAATCAATTAATACAATTTCTCATGGGATTGAATGAAAATTATGAGAATATTCGTAGTCATATCTTGTCTATTGATCCTTTACCTACGATTAGCAAAGCTTATTACTTGATTCATCAAGTAGAGAAGCAAAAACAAGTGTTTGGGATTAATATGATGATTGAGAATGTATCTGCTTGTAATGTGAAGATGACACAACAGCAGCGATATTTTGATAAAAAAGATAAAAGAGTAAGTGCTGGAGTTAAGATAATATGTCAGCATTGTAAAAGGACAGGTCATAAAGTTGAAAATTGTTTTGAGATCATTGGGTATCCTGAATGGTACAAGGGAAGGAAAGATTCAAAGAGTGTAAGATTAACAACACAAGCAGAATAGATTTTGGAGACGCCTTTTGAAACTCCAAATGAAATGAGGAAAGGACATCGGATGGATGATTCTTCTGATATGGTGTCACGCATTTGTCAAGAAGTCATCAAAGCTTTGAAAGGAGTCAATGTTGCAGAGGAACAAGGACATCCTGGAAACATGAATTTTGCAGGTCAGGTTGCTTCCCTTTCTTTTATAGGTTCATCTTTTGCAAATCATAGTGAAACTGAGGTTGAATGGATTTTAGACACAGGTGCCACGGATCACATGACACCTTTTGTTCACCTTTTAACTGACCTTAAACACATTAACCAACCCATTCATATAAAACTTCTTGATGGAAGTACACAAATAGTAACCATGAGTGGTATTGTACATTTGAATGAACATATTGTCTTATACAATGTGTTTCTTGTACCACAACTTCACTATAATCTTCTTTCCATAAACAAACTTGTCACTACATCTAATCTTTTAGCCACTTTTTCAACTGATTCTTGCTTATTACAGGACCCTAAAACATCTACCATTGTTGCACGAGCTGATGCCAGACATGGGCTTTCTATAATGAAGGCAAAGCTGAGTTTTCTTACGTCATCTTCATTTGTGTCAAATATCCCTTGTAATCAAAATACTCATATGTCAGTTAGCTTTTACATTCTCGTCTTGGACATATTTCCTTTTCCAAACTGAAACATGTTCATGGTTGTAATGTGTCTTGTGATGATAATTTTTTGTGTGATACTTGTTTACAAGCGAAATCACATCACTTGCCTTTTCATTCTAGCACTTCTACATCCACTCGTTTGTTTGAACTCATACACATTGATTTGGGGGTCCTTTTAGCATTCCATCTTTAACTGGTGCAAGATATTTCCTCACTTTAGTTGAAGATAAAAGTAGAACTACTTGGACATATCTCCTTCAGAATAAACATCAAACACCCTCAACCATACACACATACTTAAACTACATTCAAAATCATTTTGATGCTACACCTAAATACATTAGAATCGACAATGGGGAGAATTCATTTCACATGCTTGTCAAGCAATTTTTCAATCAAAAGGAATTATTCACTAGTGAACTACTGCCTATACACCACAACAAAATGGTGTAGTTGAAAGAAAACATAGAACCTTCTTGACACAGCTAGAGCTTTGAGAATACATGCTAATCTTCCCAAAAATTTTTGGGAGAGTGTATTTTGGCAGCTACCCCTCTTATAAACCGTATGCCTGTTCAAAAGTTACACTAGAAATCACCTTTTCAAATTTTATTCAATCAAATACCTTCTTATAATGATTTACGGGTGATAGGTTGTCTATGTTATGCACCAATTTTGGATGGATCTATTGATAAGATGGATGCTAGAGGGCGTCAATGTGTTTTTATAGGGTATCCTTCTTGTCATAAAGGATATAAACTTTATGATTTAAATACACACAAAATCCTGGTCAGTCGTGATGTTCAGTTTATTGAACATGTTTTTCCTTTTAGATCAAAGAATTCCTTTCAGTTTGAGGATTCTAATTTGTTTCCTTCCAATACACAAATACCACATGTTTCTGAACAAGAATTGTCATGTCCTGTCACTGTTCCTAACAATACTAAACAGTCTCATGCTTCATTACCCAGTTTTGAGTCCATAGATTGTTTTCGTCGTGTTTCTCATAGAACACGTAAGACACCAGCTTGGCTCAATGATTTCTTACACTTAGTACATTCTGGTATCAAAGTTTCATCTCATTCATCTTCACATTCTTTACTTGCTTTTCGTGACTTCACTCATTATCCTATTGATTATGTGCATTCACTGGCTAAAGTGTTTACCATCCATGAACCTCAATCATATAATGAGGCTAAAGATGATCCTAAATGGTAAGAAGCAATGGATAAAGAGTTGATAGCTTTAGAATCTAATCAAACTTGGGAATTAGTTCCCTTGCCTAAAGGGAAGCGAGCCATTGGATCAAAATGGGTATATAAGATAAAATACAATCCAATGGTTCAGTTGATAGATACAAGGCTCGCCTAGTAGCAAAAGGGTATAATCAAGTAGAGGGTGTTAATTATGTACATACCTTTTCACCCGTAGCTAAGTTGACCACAGTTCGATTACTTTTAGCAGTAGCTGCAGTAAGGAATTGGCATATTCACCAATTAGATGTGAATAATGCATTCCTACATGGATACATTGATGAAGAAATATACATGGAACCTCCAGCTGGTTATAAATCTGTTCCTCATGGTCATGTATGTAAATTGGTGAAATCATTATATGGCTTGAAGCAAGCTTCAAGACAATGGAATCAGGAGTTTACTCACTTTATTACTTCTCTTGATTTTGTTCAATCAAAACATGATCATTCTTTATTCACTCGTTCAAATGGGGAGGTTTTTCTTGCTATTCTGGTTTATGTAGATGATGTTCTTATTGTTGGAAATTCTTTATCTGAAATTCCGCAAGTTAAAAGGTCTCTTGATGCTGCCTTTTCTGTAAAGGATTTAGGGGAAGCACGTTTTTTCTTAGGCATTGAAATATGCCGAACTAGTACAGGGATTCTTTTGCATCAACGGAAATTTCTTCTTGATATACTTCAGGATGCTGGATTGACAGCTACAAAATCTCCCAAAGTTCCTTTTCACCTTCTTTACGTCTTGATTTGTCTTCTGGTGAAGTTTTACATGATCCTAGTCCTTATAGACGCATTATTGGAAGACTTTTATATCTTACATTTACTAGACCGGACATTTCATACTCTGTTCAGCAGCTCAGCCAATTTGTTTCAGCTCCAAGGACACCTCATTATCATGCTGCCATTGGTGTTCTAAAATATTTGAAGGGAACTTTTAATCAAGGGATTTTCTATTCTTCTAGTTCATCCTTAGATCTTCATGGTTTTGTCGATGCAGACTGGGGATCATGTAATCTTACTCGGAAATCTTCGACAGGTTTTTGTATGTTTCTTGGATCTTCTCTTGTTTCATGGAAGACCAAGAAACAAGCCACTGTATCAACCTCTTCTACTGAGGCAGAATACCGAGGGATGGCTTCAGCTACAAAGGAGCTCCTATGGCTTTCTTATTTACTTCGACATCTTGGTGTTCCTGTTGTTTTCCCTGTTTCTTTGTATACAGATAATAAGTTAGCTATTTTGATTGCAGAAAATCCATGTTTACATGGAAGAAGGAAACATATTGATGTAGATATTCACTTCACCAGGGATCACATAACTGCAGGATTCTTAAAGTTGTCTCATGTTTCTTCTCAACAACAGCTTGCTGACATGTTTACCAAAGTGGGAGCACCATCTCTTCATTTTTCATGTGCCAAGTTGGGACTGCACACAAGTCCAATTTGAGGGGGGGTGTTGAAAGTTTTAAGTTATTTCCTCTATAGTTAAACAATTTGTTATAGCTGTCATTAGTTTCTTTCTTTCTTTTATTTTTTTTTTAGCCGTACACGTGTCAAAGTATCAAGACACATGGCTTTGTATATAAATACTTTTAGGGTTACAGAATAAATAACACAATATTCTTTTAGTTACATTTTTCTAAATCTTACGATTTCCTCTTGTTTTTCCTGAGATGTAAATGCAAATGGTGAAGGATCTCACAAAGTTCGACAAATAAAATATAAATAGATAAGTTACCGATAAGATAATTGTTCAAACACCAAATTTCTAATATATATAAATTGAAAGCAAAAAAAAAAAAAAAAAAAAGAAATAAATCAAATGTAGATAAGATAGAAATTAAAATAAGAGAGGATAACAACATGTCCTTGCTTTTTGTATATGGTAATAGTCGTTGCCAAGAAATTCAATTTAAGAACCTCACAAGTAATACTGAGAAGTCTTTAAAGGAGACAATTCTTCGAGTCATGATATTTCACGCTATGAACCTAATAGAAGGCTTAGTAATAAAAATGACCTAAGAATTTAAAAAAAAAAAGAAAAAACTAATTCAAGCATGCATTTATTATGTAAAAATGATTTCAAAACAACTTTTTTACATGGAATATAATATATTATCTTTACAGTTTACTACGTGACTATTTGATAAAGGAAAATGGTGAAAATCTTTACAATCGGAACAATATCAAGATAAAAATGTTTTATTTATTTTTTTCCCGTTGACTTTCAATTATTTTATTACCAATCAAATTTGGGCATCAGCGCCGTTGTCTATTATTATCTACTATTAGGAAGACCAAAAGTATCTTTAAACACTCTTGATTACGAATGAAATGCATTTTTTCGACCTTACTTTTCTATTTATGTTAATCTATATATAATGAGAAGTCCTATAACTAGACATCTTCTCAAAGCGGGTCGATCCAACTCATGACCCAATTTGTTGTCCAAGATCCAAAAAAACGGACCTGAAACCATCCCGAGGAGGGGATGGCATGGATTGGCTCCAACCCATGGATTCGCTGTATTACAGGGCAGGTTGGACCATCCCAACCCGTCCCTCTTATAATGTATATATTGATTTTTAAAAATTGATTTTTAAAAATTATTATTATTTTTAATTTTCAAGGGCGGACTCTTAAGGACCTGTCGGGTCCACGGGTCTCCATAGAGGACTTGTCTTAGACCTATGGATTCAGTAGGTCCACTTGATGGGTCTGTGCCTTGGCCCATCATGTATGGGTCGGGTTGGGTCCCGATTTCTAGCTACAGCATTAAGATTGTAAATGGCTGCATACTCACCATATCATATGTACATATTAAGTAATTATATATATTAGCTATCTTATCCCATTTTGTCTATACTGGGTTATTGCCAAAGAGCCAAAAAGTTATATAAAATGATTTAACAATATTATATGGATATATCTAAAATTATATATATATATATATATATATATCCTTAATGCACTAAAATATGTACACTCTCTTTCTTTCCTTCCTAATGTGTAAACTACTTTTAATTTGAAATTGCATGTTTATTGAGTAATAGAAACGAACCAATCTTTTCTTTTCTTTTTTTTTTTTCCAGCGTTAACCTGAAATATGGAGGAACAAAAGGAAGAGATGATGACGGAACAAAAGCAAAAGATGAAAAACCAAAGAATTCAATGTTTCAATTCGATTATACTGAAGGGATCACATTACTATTAGGCCTAATAGCAATCGCTGTGGATCCATTATTCTTCTATGTTCCGGTGATAAGTGATGAGTAAGTTTAATCTTTATATAAAAAATAATTATTAAAATAGGATTATGATCAAATTAATTATCCAAATATTCTATTAAAATCACATTTTAAATTGATAAAAAAAAAAAAAAAAAAACCCTTCCGGTGATGATGGATAGGTCATCTTATCTTGCATTGGACAAGAACCTGACGATTGTGGCAGTTGTGTTGCGCACAACTGTGGATATACTTCATGATTTGTCATGGTGGTCCAAGAGTTGTCGTGGTACAAGTCTATATCCGGGCAGAGCGATGAAAAATAATAAAATTTCATCTCCCAGCAGAAATTTGTTGACGGGGTTTAAAATTTCTCGGATTTTATCTCCTGGCGGAAGGTCAAGTATGGAAGCTCGTGTAATGGCCATAATGGCATCCCTACCTCTTCCTCAGGTGTTGTATTATTTAACCTTTCCTACAGCCACTGATTCTCAGTACTGATAATTAAGTATTATTATCGCTTTTAATAGTGATTTGATAATCAATACACAAATGTTGAACAAAAATTTGTTTATTGTAGAACTTGCTCCATTACAAACCAATCCAAATGTTTAAATTACCATTATAATAATCTATAAATATAGCTGCAAATAAGCTGAGCTACTCAAACTCAACTTATTTTATTTATGGATAGGCTTAAGTTGGATCTTAAGCTCAAAATAAAGTTTGCTTAGATAAATGAGCCGAGACTAAATTTTTTTTTTCAAGGTCGCTAGCTGACTCAAGAACATACTTATTAAAAGCTGGCAAGTCAGGCTCATTACAAGCGTGTGAACAATTTTTTTATAATATTATTTTATTATATATATTTATTCAATATAATATTATAAATATAATTATTTATGTAGATAAGCCAGAGTTCAAGTTTACACTTGTGAATCCTTAACAAGCTCGTAATGAGCTCGAGTTTGAGTCTATACTTCTCAATCTTATTAAAAGTTCGGCTTAACTAGAGCTTGTTAATTTGTTAAACGAGTCAAGCCCAAGCCTTGGATCCGCTTATTTACAGCCTTTCCCATAATGTACGGCTTTATTTATATGTATATGCATAGTTAAAATCAATCTTAGTATCATCTCATAATATAGATTATTTCGTTTGAGATACTAATCAATCTGCCGTATTGGTCCTCCAATAAGTATGATAGTATGTATAAGATTATGCTAAACTCGACTTTTTGCTAATCTAGAATAATTTCGTAATATTGTTGCATCAGGTCGTGGTATGGGCAGTAGACTTGCAATCACATTTAAAATCATCGATTAAGTTTGGGGTGGTCTTCCAACTTGTTCCACGAATTTTACGATGTTATCCAACATACATTGCTGCAGTTACAGGTTTATTTCCAAAATACGAATGGATAGGAGCTGCCTTTAATCTCTTTCTCTTTGCTCTGGCAAGTCATGTAAGTGAATTCTAAGAATCATTATTCATGATCACAATTCACAATGGAAAATTCTTGCCTGGGCATCCATGGATCTAATGACCAGTAAATTTGTGCAATTACATTTACAGGGTTCTTTGAAAATGTTTGAACTCTATATATGAGATTCATATCATTGAAATAAATGTTTAGACCTTATTTTAAAACTAAAAAAAAAGGGGATAAATATTACATATGATACCAAAATTTTATGGATGTTTACGATTAACCATCTATAATTTAAAAGTGCAAATTTACTACTTATAAAATTTTCAATACCATTTATACTTGAACTAACTCCGTTTAGATAGTTGATTGTAAAAATAAATAAAGTTCAAATAATTAATTGCAAAAATGTATAAAATTCAAACTTCAAATTTATTTATATAGATATATCTCTTTTTTTTTTTTCTAACTAACTAAATGCATTTTATGAGGGGGAAATATTAAAATAAAAATATTGAGTGCTTCCCAAATATATCAATAGTACTCCGTGGATGAATTCAACGCAATATATTTTATCGACATGAATGGCGCATTTACAGTTTCAACTCAAGCGCTTGTTGCATATTTAAATATTGATATTGATGAATAATATCATGATAAATATGCCAATCTAAGTTATTTTACTTAATTATTTTTGTACTATATAACTTAACATCTTACTTGCAATCATCTGGCTATCTATATTGAGACATTAATTAATCTCCTTTATCTTACGTCTATAATGATGATTACATCAATTCACTTATATGATTGAATTTGATGGTAATAAATAGATCCTTGGAGGTTTTTGGTATATACGTTCTGTTGATCGAAGAATGGATTGCTTAAGAGATCGAAGAGCTTGTGCTTCAACATCGGGAGATGATAACTATGGAATGTTCAGCGATGCAATTACCTCCGGTATCACTGGTTCCACAGATTTTATGAAGAAGGTCTCTATGAGCCTTTGGTGGGGCATAAACAACCTTAGGTTTGTTCATGTTTGATCTTTTCTTTTTCTTTAAATACTATAATTGGGTAGAAAGTCCATATTATACGCATTATACATAAAATGTGTTTCTACTTAAGTTGAATATCAGAAACTGTTGAAGTAAAAAGACTATTGTACCTTTATATATTGGGGTTTTAGGTTGAGCGTCAAATACGGTAGGGTACATATGTTTCATATAGAAATTTTTGAAACTTATATTTATGGGTACTAATGATCTTTTAGCAACTTAAGAAACTGCCTTGAACATGTACCAAGTATACCATTATAGGTTCTGGGGCATAGGCTAGCTTGAAAACTTTTAATATAGGTAGGCTGGTATGCACACACTCATAAAATACCTTTTTGGATATAATTAAATTTAAAAGATATAAAAAGGAAATCCTACTAATTTAGTTTAACCTATTACCCATTATTTAAGACTAGCCCTTAGTAGTTGATTAAATGCATAATGTAAAATTACTACCTATATTATGCATCATTTTTCAGTTTTATAGAAAATATTTAAAGCTACTAAATTTCATACTCAATCAAACTTTTACTTATCAAACTTACTACCTCGTGTTTTATCATCGACATTTGTACTTTTTCATCAATGAACATACAACACATCATGGTAAAGAAGATGAAGATTAGTAAATACAACAAGTGTAAGTTTGGTTGAGTATAAATATTTAGCCACTTCGAAATTTAGGTTTAAACTTTGATAAGAGAAAATTATATTAATTATATATATAGGTATTTTTAATTTATATTTAAAATCTCTACTAACTCACAATTTTAATATCTCGATTTTAATGATTATAATATTTTAAACAAGAAAAAAGAAATAAAAAAAGGTCATAGGCTTCATAAGCTACCAAAAACATATAGATTTTATAAAATACAGTTCCATAATAATGTTAAAGGGTAACAAGTATGTGCCAATACTAAACTTTAAAATATGTACTTACAAGGTAGCATATACGGCATATTAATATTAGATTTCCAGCTATAATTGTTCTAATAAAAGTTAAATTGTTTGATATTTGGATTCAAATGCCTATAATAAGCTATTAATATACATAATATATTAATGAGAAATTTCTAGTAATACTATCTGCAAATGTTTTATATAACCCCTGGAGTTTTAAAATTATGAAATTGTATCAAAATATTTGTAGTTCATCGGGAGTAAACATCGTTGTTGACGACTACATATGGGATACATGCTTTTCGGTCTTCATTTGCTTTTTTGGTTTGATTCTATCTGCTCTACTTATTGGAAATGCACAGGTTTGATTTTTCCTTTTTCCCTTTTTTTTTAAATACAAGTTAATGATTTAATTATATGGGCTAATACATCTATACTAATATATGCTATTTTTCTTTACAACGTTCAGTTGTACTTGGAATCCACAAGACCTTCTACGTTGGCGAAACTGAAAGAGCAAAGAGAAAGGCTACAATTCTGGCCCTTATTCTTTCGTCTTCCCAAGCAATTAAGGCAAGAAGTACGTATGTGTCAACATCCTAAGTGGCAAGGAGTTAGTGAAGTTAATCTTGAGAGCATGCTTAACAATATTCCATGGCAATTGAGGAGGAAGATAAAGCCATATTTTTGCGAAAGGCTGTTCCATAAGGTAGCTTTTGTTAACTAGCAAAGACAGAACAATATCAAATCTAACAAACTTAAACTTTAAATTTATATCAAATATGCTCAAACACTTTTCCTTATATGTCTAGGTGAAAGAATTTGAGGAGCTAGACAACGAAATTAAAAAAGAATTGCGAGAACGAGCAAAGGCGATCATATTCCAATCAGAAACAACATCTATCAAGAGGGATATCCAATCTACAAAATGATCTATATTGTTGAAGGTAAAGTTTTGGCATTTAATAGCAACAGTGTGAATAAGGGATCACTTGCAGAGCAATTTACAAAAGATGATTCATTTGGGAAAGAGTTGCTTCAAAAAGTCCTTGAGTCGCCACTGCCAAAATTTCCCTAGCGAAACAACTATTCGGTCGGTGACAAAAGTTGAAGCATTTTCTTTATCATTTGATGACTTTGTCAAAGTATTTACCAAATATGGAAGGTCCATTAAACCTTATAGAAAAGAATGGGCTGCAAATGTGCTCAAACGTGCAATTCAGAGGTGCATTGCTATACAAAAGTTGAAGAAACCATACGACGGAGGAAAGGATCACTTTGATTGAAAAGAGTTTACAGTTACAAAGTTGTCACTCATCATCTTCATTTGAGATGCAACATTCAGCATGTGGAGTTATATTTACAATTGGAAGACGAACCTATGGCAAATTTGCAAGTGGAAATCAATTTTGGAATGTCTCCTAACATGCTAAATATCAATATTTGTTGTATGCTTGTGGGTTGTATCAAACTATGTTATGGTTGTTGTGTGTGAGGTGATTATTATTATGATGTTTTGATAAGTTAACAAGTCATCCTTGTATCCTTGGGAAAATCTTATGGGAAATGATATGTATTTGATCATTATGTACCGTAGTGAATGAAAAGCTACTAGTTCTTTATTTCTTACAAATAAAAATGTCATCACAAAATGGCAATTCCAGAACAAGCACTCGACTTCAAAACTCAGTTTTGTTGATCTTTTTTTTTGTACCATTTGTTTAATATTTTTTCGATATCAATTCAAATAGATATATTTGGTAATAAAAATATATAGAAAAAGATGAAAATATAAGTACATATGTGTCCTTTTTTTAAAATTAAATATCCAATATATGCCTATATAAAATTGGATTTATTTACTTTTACTTTATTCATTTTTATAAAAATACCAATTAAAATTTACTTTTCAATATATAAAATATAATTGTTAAACCTTTTTTCTTTAAAATAGCTTAATTTTTACATCTCAATTTTCACATCCCAATAACCGTCTTCATCATAATTGTAAAATAATCAAAACATATTTTTTATATATATTCTTTTTCAAAAATTTTCTATGCAACTTCAAATGATCGAATTTTAGGGTAAAAGCTAACCTTTTATACGACGGAATTAAGATGCCTCTCAATCAGAATACTTTGTGCACCACACTAGACACCTTGACATGCCCTACTCAATGCATGAATTAAAACTCGAAAATTAGGGGTGTATAAAAAAACCGATGAAACCGAGAAACCGAACCGAAACCGTAAAACCAATCCGAAAAATATGGTTAACCGGTCCGTTGGTTTCTGTTTAGGATTACGGTTTTTATTTTTTTCGGTTTCGGTTTCGGTTTGTAACTACAAAAAATCGATGGTTAACGGTTAACCGTTTCAGTATTTATAAATATTATATATATATATTTACATATACAAATAATTATATATATACATATGATTTTCATATACATATAATTTACCTATGTTAATATTCATTAAATTTTGATTAAAATACTATTGTCCTATGATTGATGGAGTTAATATGGTAATTGATTTAGTTTGATTTTATTGATAATGATACATTCAAAGGTTCGTTTTTCCCCATTTTCTTAATTTCATTTTCTTTTTTTTTTAGCTCTAGTAATATATATAATAATTTAAAGAAAAAATTTATGATAAAGGCTTAAAAAAAAGGTTTTTTGAAATTATCAATTTGATTTATTGAAACCATTACGTTAAATGGTTAAAAACCGAAAACCGAATAAATTAACCGTATAAAACGGTTAACCGTTAAGACGGTTAACCGTTTATAATGGACCGATTAAGGGTGAGATATTTAAAAACCGATAATTACGGTTATGTTAAAAAAATAAGGCCATGGACCGGTTAACCGGTCCATGAACACCCCTATCGAAAATAGCAAAATTAGAAAGGAAATTAGTCGTTTTCATTTCTTGAATTTTCAAGAACTCAAATAAATGTTAGATTTACATTTGGTCACTTGATTATTTTCTTCAAATTTCCATTTGATCAATTCAAGGTAAACATTTAAATCTAAAATTTTCACAATGTAGCATGCTATCGAATTTTGTACTTTCACTGTATTCGCTAGGAAGAGCTTCACATTCCAAAAGTAATTTCGTATAACCTTACTCATTGTCATTGACAAGATCATTGGGATGTTAATGGCTTCGCCACATATCATTACATGTGATAAGAACATGCAGCGTTGTAGAATTTTGCTTACTAGAATCCATAAATATAGAGAAGACAAAAAATTAAAAATGTGTGAGTCTATATATGACTTCCCATAAAAATCATGAAAGGCTTACTAAGGGATCTGAAAAATATAGTATCACAATTTCTCCATTAAAGAAAATATTTATGAGTCATAAGTCATGAAATTTCTAATAATACAACTCCAGCTAGAGGTTAAATCCACTAATTGAATTATTGTGGTGTTAATTACCACCACAAATCCACAAGTCACATACAAGACTATCACAATAGTACTCTACATAGGAGCATATCTAAGGGGGGCGATGGGGGTTCGGCCCCCTAAACTCGTGAAAATTTAATTTTTAATTTTTTTAAAAAGACAAAAATATATATGTTATATGTATATTATAAAGAGTAAACTTTAACAAAAGACTATTGTGGTTTAGTATTTAAGTATCTACATCTACATTCACGAGGTCATTGGTTCAAATCCTATTGGCTTATTTTTTTTACTTTTTTAACATGCATTTATTACATGTTTCTTCTCTCTCTCTCTCTCTCTCTCTCTCTCTCTCTCTCTCTCTCTCTCTCTCTCTCTCTCTCTCTCTCTCTCCTCCTTCCCCTCCCTCCCTAGACATATATACATACATATATATATATATGTTTCTTTTAATCTTTTTCTTTCACAATAACTAATATTATTAAATTCTTTTATCATAAAATTATCTAACAAAATAAATTCTTCTTATTAACTATTTTATATTCAAAAGCAATAATCATATTAAACATTAATTATATAATTTGATTTAGTAATATTGTTTTTTTCTACATGTAATGCAAAACAAAAAAATGACCACAATTTATTGAATAATATACTATCTAGATATATTTTATGATTTATTTCTATTAAAAAAAATTTACGTAGATAAAAGCTATATCTTTTATTAATAAATAATTTTCAAGTGACATATATACCACGTTTATGAAATGCACTATATACCCTTAATTATTGTTTAACTGATTTTTTCATGAAGTATTAAAAATATCACATTGAAATTATTATGAAATCCTCATAAATATATAAGATGTAATATAATTGCAGTAACGAGTGAATGTTAATAACAATTTTAAGATTAACTTAATTACAATCTGTGCTCCCCCCGATCATATAATCATGCGCCACTCCTAACTCTACATCAAAGGCTTTAAACCTTATAAATATATGAATTTGATTATATAGGCTTTGAGCTTAATTTTTATTTGGGTTTAACTCGTTGGGCTAATGTGACAGAGCTTAAAGAGTTAGGCTCAGTACGATTGGGACGATCAAGGGAGGTATGGTAAGGTAGTCTTGAAGTAGGGCCTGTTCGAATTGACCTGCTTATTTATAACTTTTCTTAAATTGGTTTACACACATTACAAATGAAGGCCTTACTGAGCTTGGATCTATAAGAGAGTCCACCTCTACATCCATTATGGGAGGGACTTATCGTAGCCGTTGGTTATTCCTCTCATCTGATGGATGACATTGATAGCAATAGGGGTGTTCACAGTTCGATTAACCGGTCCATGGCCCTATTTTTTTATCCTAATCATAATAATCGGATTTTCAATATCCTAATCCTAAACTCATCCATTATGAACAGTTAACCGCTTTAACGGTTAACCGTTTTTGTCGGTTAATTTTTTTGGTTTTGGGTTTTTAACCGTTTAACATAATGGTTATGCAAATTTTGCAGTTAACTTTATTTTTCAATATGTTGTAAAAAAATTAGAGTATTTTTTGTATAATTATATTAAAAACTATAAATTAAGAATGTAAAACATGTAAAATAGTTGTTAATATATATTAGTGCCATCAAGATAATCATAATAATAGTCTTTTACTCATGTGTTCTTATCAACCTTAATCAATTGAGCTTAATATAAAATCTCAATCAAACACCACCATTCTAATTTTCAAACATATATGCATTTGTTTCTTCTTATCTGAATCATTCATTTTAACATAATTTATATTAACACTAAAAAAATAATTATATTAGTATATTATAAATATATATATTTATAATTACAGATCGATTAACCGAATCTATCGGTTTCTTGAATCTAAAAATCGAAACGGAAACCGAAAACCGAAAACCAAAAAAATTAAAAATGCTAATCCTAAACTGAAACCGATAGATTAGTTAACCGTTTTTTTTCAGATTGGTTTTCCGATTTCGATTTGGTTATCCTAAACATTTGGGTTTTTTTTTTTTCACTCTCCTAGATAGCTAGATTTATAAAAATACTCCTAATCCCCACCCCATTTGGATAATTGGAAATCTTGGACAAATGTCTTAGTGCTGTCAGATTTTTGTTTTAGTGAATTAATCACTTGTCCTAATCAATAATGCATATTGATTAATCCTATTTAGTGAGGTTAATGCTTTTTAGCTTCCTTACTTATCACACGTGTTTTAAAGCCTATTGAGACTGCCTACTCCTCCTTCATACATGATTCTCTCTTGAACACCATTGTATGTGTTATTTCCCAAGATCACGTGTAGCATAATAGTCACACAACATGTACGTGATCATTGCATCTGGAATCTTACCCACACATTCTTGGCGACTCTACTAGGGAAAGGGAAATTGACACATTCGTGATGCCACCTCCAAGAAGAAAGCGAATTAACTTCAATAATAGCATGTATCAACATAGTGACAACACCAACCTTGACATGATCAAATAAATCATGCCAGCACTTGAAGATAACACTCCTAATATCAATGCCATCCTTCTTGCTAAAATGCAAGATGTTGCCCTTATCAACGCAAAGATAATGCGCATTATGCAATGGAAAAATGCATAACTAATGCAATAGTGCTAGAGAACTATCTCTCCATCATAGCTAGTTAACTCTCCAACCACTGAGAAGAAAGTACCTCAGGGAGTAAATGAGCAAACACCACAACCATAGGTTGTAGTCAAGTAACAACCCGCATTTGAAGTTAGGAATGCAAGAATCCTACTTGGTGGTCATCATCAGCACATGTTACCTCTCCTACCACCTAGACGGGATCACCTAATGCTCAAGCAATATGTAGCGTCTCAGCTTCCGCACCTTAAGCCTAAGTAATGCCTTGGCATCATGGTCTTTAACCTTAGGCAATGCCCTGGCATCACGGGTTTTATGCTTTTAAGCTCAAGCAATGCCTTGATATCATGGCTTCCATTGCTTCAAGCTTAAGTAGTGCTTTGGCATCATGGCTCTGATGCCTTAAGCCTAAGCACTACCCTAATATTGTAGATTCTATACCTTAAGCTAAATATGTACCATGCCGACTATATGATGCTCCCATGCGGCACTCACCATGGAATGATATATTGGCATGTCATCATGATGAATACTTCATAATATGCTTTTATGCAATCTTTGTGGTGCAATAGCTTTCAGTGTACCACGATCATGATCATTACTCTCCAACATATGGTTAATCTACCTTCGAATCCCTAACTTGCATCATGCTTGATAATTATCTTGGAGTCTGTATGAAATCCAAGACTTCATAAAACAAAGTCTACATGGGGAAATACAAGAGTTGCTGCTAACTGGGAAGACCAACGACTCCCAAGCGCATGATAACTTGTTAGGCTTATGTATTGCAGACTAGTAAGAGTATTGACTCCCAGATGCGTTAGCAGCTATTGCAGTTAACAAAGATAACCTCCATAATAACTCATACTAGGTAGTTAAGTGGTGTAAAATACCCCCTTTACTAACAAAACCGGATATTTGGATCCCAGATGACAAATTCCACTATCACTACTTAAGCACAATTAAATACTTTCTTAAAAGGGATCATAGCATATTGGCAAGCAAGAGCCTTACTCTAACGCTATAAACACTATAAGAGGTCCTTAGATCATTGAGTCTAAGCAAGCCTTATATTCATGATAGTCAATCATAATCGTAATATCTTATACATCGTTGCTACTTAGTTAGAGCGTAGTCTCCTGAGTGCACGAAGATATGACTATAACATGCCGACTGGTAGAAGCATTGTCTCCAAAGCGCACAGCAACATCATGTTATCCCTATGCATGGTATAAAGTAATACATTGAAAACATGTCATGGACGGTTAAGTATAAAAAATGTCCTCTTAACTAATTAAACTTGATTGCTAAGGTGTTAAGCCTACATGGAACATAATACTATCGCTGCTTAAAGCATGATTGATCTATTACACTAAGTGTTGATAATATTATTGCTAGCAAGTGAGAGCACTGCTCCAATGCGAGACATGTTAAGCATAATAATTTGCCATTACTTCATATCTCGCTACTGCTAAGTGGAAGCATAGCTTCCTAAGCACAAGTGCATACTACAAATAGACTAAGTGGCACTGTGATGTTCATCAATATGAATAAACAAGCAAGCAAAAGCAACAAAAACAAAGAACTCCAAAAAATCAAGAAAAACAACCTATTTATTCCAAAAAAAAAGTGTGCAAACATATTATTCTGAAATGGAAACAGAATAAATTAGTAAGACTAAATTATGTCTAGTAATCTAAGCTTACTATAAACTCAAGTCCTTATCTTCTAATGCGGTCTTCATCTTAGGCTTTGCTGCTATAATGTCCTTTTGGATCTTTTGTAGCTTTACCATCAACTTGTCATGTTGGGTCTTGGCATCTCAGTAATCCAGCAACCTCTTGGCTTTAGCAGCAATAGGCCATAAACTATGAACTTTAAGTTACAATAGACGAGCTTCACTCCATTCGACAAGTAGCTCTAGCCTTGCTTTTGATAGAGAACTCCAGCATATGTTCATCGTATCATGGCTTCACCAATCATCTTCACTATTGTGTTAGCTACCTCTATCCTAACATAGGGAGCCGACCCAAAACTCCCATTCTATGGCATCAAGAATCTCTAAGGGCATTATTAAATGTAAAGGCATATTTAAGCCTTGAAATGAAATTATCTCCTCCAATGCAGCATGGTCCACTGGAGTTTCTACCATGTCTTCACAAAACATGCTAGCAACTTGGGGAGGATGAAACTCAGTAGGAATATTGACATTAGATGCACTCTTGCTACCTTCACCAGAAGTGTGCTTATCATCCCTATAATCAAGTTCTTCAGTGCCGTTAGCACTATTTTTATTGTCACACAAGAGTTTCGACACAGCTCATAATTAGTCTTGTCCTGGTCATAACCTTCATCATTTGATACTATCACAGGTCTAGCAACACCATTTTTTGAGTAAAATCGTTTAGACTTGCTATTTTTACATAGTATAATTGGTAGTAGAATCATTGTAGAATTGTAATGTTGTAATTTTACACATTTTTTTCACTATTTGAACTTTTAAAAAATGCAATTAATTTAAATGTCTAAACTTAGAGTTTTTTGGGTTGGCTCTTGATGTTTGTCTTAATTTTAGTTTTTTTTTTTTTTTTTCATTTTATTTCTTTTTTTTTTTCCTTACCTTTTTAGAGAGTTATTTTCTTTTAGATTGTATACTTTGATATATTTTGAACAATTTCAATAAGAATTAAAGAAATATAGAGTGCTATATTTTTCTCCCTTTTTTAAAAAATTTTCTATATGTGATTTATTTGTCATAAATGTAATGAGTTTTTGTACAAATATATAGTGAACATGAAAATATTCATTACAGTATAAAACTAGCTGCTCACACGTGATAATTTAAATGATTTGCAATAAATCTTAATAATTGTAGATTGTCAATCATCATTAAACGTAAATAATTATTTTAATTATCATAATTGCACTAGACATATTAATGAGAGTGTGTGAATTATGATTGGTAAAACTTAAATTTTGGTTTTATGTAGCTAAATTAATATTAAATTCTTTATTTTTCATCATTTCCTTAAAGTTTTATTAGTACAATAAGTAAATCTATGGTTTTTGTAAGCAAATTTGCATTAGTTGTAGAATCTTACGATTCTATGTTCCAATTCTACAGATCGCCTAGTGATTCTAGGGAGAAACTCCAGTTTAACAACCATGATAATTGCTTAGATTTTTTCTAGAGTTATTTCAGTAAAGTTTCTGTGTTACTCTTGATCTTAACAGTACACAGAAAATGACCCCAAAATGAGAAGAGAAGCATCTTATTTATAGATGTTAGAGGCAGTGGTAACCGTTGGATGACTTCTGGATGGATGGTTAAGATGAACATTGCTTGCAACCATTGGATCTCTTCCACGAATTGAATGGCCATAATCCATCCCTCCTTTTATATATATGGGCATGGGCTTTGCATATGGACCTGGAATAGGATGGGGGCTTTTCCAATATAAAAGGAGCCCATTTTTATAATTTAAGATAATAAAAGCGGTAATTGAAGTGTGCAAGTTCTGATGTGACAATTCATGTATATTTAGGAGAAAAAAAGGTCTAAAAAGCATGCATTAGAAAAGAAAATTTTTATTGATATTTTTATAAAAATGATAAAGTGAAGGGTAAATAAGTTCGATTTTATGAAAATTTATTGGGTAATCAATTTATAAGGGTAAATTACATCGAAAGGTTGCAATATTTTTTAGTAAGATTCACAACGTTTTTAGTGGTTCATTTAATGTGATAACGTTTTTTGTGATTCATTTGACATCACAATATTTTGGAAAACAGGTAAAATAATATCACATTGACACGTGTCATAACATGACGGATCTTTCTTTGAGTTTATTGTCTTTAATTGCGCCCTGCTCCTTTCAACTCTTAGCTTTAATTTTTTCGCAGCATCTTTTGGTATGAACAAGTGTGAGGCTCCTGTATCCACCATTGCGTTCATGTTTCTTAGCCATCCTTACCTTAATATACATTAAACCTTTACTTTCATCACTTCAATCTTTATGGCATTAAGCCACCTCATGGTACCAATGTGTCTCTTTCCCTCATCATCTAACTTGTCTTTCGTGAATAAAGTTGTCAAGTGTCCCCTCTTATGATACTCCCTAGCATGATGTGGTCCATCACAAAAATAACATTTTAACTCTCGGCTCCCTTATGTATGTTGTTTCCTCTTTTGTTATGTTTCCTCTCCTTGGTAGACCAAGTGATATGTTATTTCCACCCTCCTCTTTTTCTACTTCTCTCCTAGAAGAATACTCAAGTTCCTTACCTTGAAATTCTCCTAACCCTTCTATGAAGGCTATGGCTTTCAAGATATTCTCTACACCATACCACTCCAATTCTAGTTTTGCCCACAGCTTCAAACCATCTAAAAATAGCACAAGATGTAACGTTCCAAAACTCCACCTACCAAGGTATTATCCTCTTTGGCTACACGCCGTACGGTTTTATCCTTTTGGTGCCAGTGCTTTCCAGGGGGTCACCCATTGGGATTGCTCTCCATAGAGCACACTTAACTTTAGAGTTCTGAAGAACTCTAAACCATTACACCAAAAGATGCCTTTTGTGATTAGAGTTCCAACACCTATACTTGAGAGGTATTACATCCCCTCCACTTATAGAACTGACATCCTCGTCAGTTTTGTTATACAGGTCCAAAACCACACCAAGCAGTAAGGACACATTCCTCCACTTTCGACTAGTGAACTGCTCTGATACCACCTTGTAACACCTAGAACTCCATCCACTAAGGTATTGTCCTCTTTGGCCACACGTCAAATGGTTTTATCCTTTTAGTACTAGCGCTTCCCAAGGGTCACCCATTTTGGGGATACTCTGCATAGAGTACGTTAACCTTAAAGTTCCGATGAACTCTAAGCTATTACACCAAAAGGAGTCTTTTGTGATTAGAGTTCCACAATCTTTATTTGAGGGGTATCACACAAGAGCATCATCCTATTTGAGGTCTAGTATTTCCAACATGAGCTCTAAAATTCTTATATATTGTTTCATAGTGCTTTCTAAGTAAGATGGTGAAGTCTAACTTTGGCCTCACTTCAAGCATTTTATGGGAAAACATCTCTCTAAACTCATTTTCCCAGGAAATAATCTCATTAGCTCTTCTCCTTACCAATCATGGTTGAATCCCTTAAGTATAATGCTACAATACGTACCTTACTTCCATCATCCATAAGCCCAATGGATACAAAGTATTGTTCCAAACTCCAAAGGAAATTGTCCACCTCTCTTGCTAATTGAACCCCTTTGAAGTACTTTGACTTTGGCACATCTACCCCGATTGCTAACTGGAAAGTCACTCCATTAAAGTACAGGCCTATAGCCTGCCAATTGGGACTTGAGATCCTCTATTTCATTTCTCAAAACTAGAAACGTTGCATCCATTCTATTTTCCATCCCAGTAGTTTCAACTTCCACCTTACACATTCTAGCCCCAAATCCTTCCATCTGGGCTTAAGGAAATTGTCTCGTGCCTCTAAGTCGTCTCTTGTTTGGCCAAAGTCCCTTTACTACTCACCTCGAAGATTTTCCCTTAACTCCTCCATGTGGGTTTGGGACCCTTCAGATTCCTCTTTTACCTCGACAGTGCAAAGTTCCACCTTTACCACCTTGGCACTATGTGCCATTACTTTGTCTCTTGATCTACCCCGTTGTCTAGTAAGTAGGCAATCATCACAAACGGTCTCATCTCCCACAACTTGAGCACGGATCTCCTCATTTGACGACATCTCTACTCTTGCTCCCAAATTCCAGCTCTGATTCCACTTATCATGGGATTAATCTATCGTGCGGCACTTAGCCTTCTATTCCTCACACACCAAGGCTAAGTTCAACCTAAAACCCACACATAAGAGCTTTAGAGAGAGAAAGTAGAGAGGGAAGCTCTAAGGAGAATGAAGTAATCACTAATGAATCCTCACTTTACAAATGAGGGAGATCCCCCTATATATATAAAAGGCCTCCACGAATGGATGGCTAAGATTATTGCGGTTTAACGCCTAAGATACAATTTTGCCTACTGTCCTACCTACTAATATACATCGAATCTGGGCAAGGAAGATTTCTTTGGAGACCGCCAGAGACTTCTAGCTACTTCTAGAATCTTCTCAGTTCTTGTTCCGACATTTGATATGAACCTTGGGCATTGTTGGGCTTTGATGAACCTCGTGTACTCAACCCGTCTTTAAAGGTCCATGACACCCGCACGATATTGAGTTGAGTCAAATTATGGGTCAAACCCGCTTTTTGTCCCAGAGAGAGAAGAAGAAGAATGAAAAGAAATGTTTATCTATAAAATCAATCTTTTAGTAATCATATCATATTCTACCTAAGTGGCTTTGTCAAACGATTTTCTTGGTGATGAATTCATGAGAGATAGAGACAAACCAAAGTCTCGTGATTCCTTAATTTCCTAGCCTAATGATAACATGACACGTGCATTTTCTAAAGTGCTTATCATCATCATTATCAGCATCATTTACCATGGTACGGGTTATGTCTAAGTTTTAAGGTTTAAGTCTATTGATTTTAAAGATACTTGGTGCTTTAATACACATACAATAAACATAAAATACGCTTTTATAATTGATTAAAAATTCAAAATACTCACGGAAGGTGAAAGTTTCAGAATTTTTCTATAAAAATTATCACTTGGCAAATGGAAAATTTATACCAGAAGGTACTGGTGTTTAAGGTTAAGTTCATTTAAGGTATCAACATTTGTGGTGGTTAAAAAAAGAAATAAACATTTGAGAAAATGAGTCAAACAAGGCGTTTTCACTAACTCCGTCTGATTTTTCCTATCATATATCCGATGTAATGCACGTGTTCTTCTCCCCCACTGTCAATACATCATTCTATACAAACTACCTTACCTCCGTTGTATTTAAAGAAAAGAGAAATATAAAACAAGCCTCCATTATGGAAAATGATAAAATACAATATACATCAAGGGACTTAAAACCTTACTTCCATTGTATTTATGGTTTATTTGGCTAGCTTTTTCTGGCAGATACATGCATATTTTTCCAACAAATTGTTTATCAAGAAATAGATACAGATAAAAAAAAAAAGTTGGCAATTCACATAAAATAATCAAATAGATAAAATATAAATGCAAATTGGATATATTTATACATATCATTTCAATACAGATAGAGATAAAAAAAAACAATCCAAAACAACTGCAGCAACTAGATGAGAGACTTTAAGAAATTCAAATGTTCTGTGTTGGAGAAAAATAGCCAAATTTTATATTTCCTAGCACCTGCCTTATTATTATTATTATTATTATTATTATTATTATTATTATCTCGTTTCAACAAAGTACAAAACCTTTTGATAAATATTTACTGTCCCATGAATAAATCTTTATCATTTGTTAAATAAATTTTAAAAATAAAAGCATCCTTCTGGTAAAAGTACAGTCATTATCACTTTATAAATACGTGATAACTATATATTTATCGGGACAGAAAAGTATCCCCGATTGAGCAAATTTCTAGGCCCAAACGTTCAAATTTGAAAAAGAAAGCAACTTTAATTTAAATTAATTAGAAAAATATGACATGTGTTTTGACTAATTTACAAATAGATGGCTTGCATTATTTTTTATGATAAATAGGTTACCTGAGTTTTATACAAAAATATCAATATTATTTAATAATTTTATAATAATAAATGTTAAAATTTTATTAGTGATAAAAATTAATTTTAGATTTTTTTCAATTTTCTCATTTTTGAAAAAATAATCGTTAATATTTTATTTATTTAATTTTATTTAGCAATATTTTTATTAAATTAATTTTTTTAGACCAATAAGACTAACACATATTCCTTTAATAGTAATTAATTATAATGATACTTTTTGTATAAAAATTGAGTCACCTATTTATCAAAAATACCAACATAGATCATGTGTTTATATTTTTATAATTAACCCTTTTAGTTTTCGTCAAAACGTTCACCCGCCGTTCCACATTTTTCACAGAAAGAGGGTAAGGTAACGTTCCTAAATCATACATTTGAAATTTCTACTTGCAAAAATGTAGTTTACATTTATTGTTAACTGCTTGTTTTACATTTACATTTATTGAAGACTTGATGGGAAAAGGAAAAAAAATATTATTATTTAAAAAATTACGAAAATGCCACTGGAAAGAAAATATTAGTTTTAGGCAACTTGACCTCGTCTCTAGAAGAAATGATATCAATGTTCGGGATAAACCTCGTTCTCTAGATAAGAGGTTCATTCTATGCAATTGCCTCGTCTCTTGGAGAGACGAGGTTAGTCCAAATAAGACCCCGTCTTTCCAAGATACGAGGTCAACTCTACCATCACACAACTTCGTTAAAAATCATAAATGATCCCCTCATTACATATTAACTATTATAACCTATCAAAATTATACAGAATGAGCCATATAGATCATTCATTAGTCATCATCCACCATGGCTAAACAACTTTCAAACTTCATAACCCAACCACAAAAGTATTCCCAAACCCAATCCACCAGAAAACTTAGTGTCAAACCCAATTCATTTTATCATAGCACAATTGTAAAACCATTCACAACAAACATGAAAAAACTTAGAATATGGAAGAATCAAATGAATGATGTATTAAGTACATGAATGTTATGTTAACTACAAACACCAATGAGAGAAAAGAAGAATCTATATACAAGAATCATAAAAGATAAAAATCTACACAACAGTTATTACTGAGTGCACCGCCTCCCTCATCTTTGCCTGATAAAAGTTCAGGCGAATGATGTACACTGGTGTACATCCTGATGAGGAAGCTCCATGATCGGATCCACCTAAGTGAGTGTGGCATCCCCATCTCCATCACCAGCACCATAAAGATGAAATAGGACTGGGTCTAGCCCCACCTGGGTGAGTTCCTCCCCCATATCATGTGGTAGTGATGGTCGCCTCTTTTGTGGAGCGAGGAGGGTGTGGGACTCAATGTATGCTATGTTTTCCATGGAGGTCTCATGTAGATGAGCATATGATGATGATGATGGACCAGGCTCGG
This sequence comes from Combretum micranthum, assembly GCA_024138025.1. Taxonomy (NCBI): domain Eukaryota; kingdom Viridiplantae; phylum Streptophyta; class Magnoliopsida; order Myrtales; family Combretaceae; genus Combretum; species Combretum micranthum. The sequence goes on from JAMXBD010001911.1 coordinate 166,430, forward strand.
AATGAAGAAAATGTGGAAAGCCTAGCTCACTAGATACGTGCTCATGTGAGGGTAAAGGCTCGTCTCAAATATGTACATCTCGATCTTGCCCTCATTCTTAACCCAGACCCAGACCCAGACCTGTCCCGCCCATGCCTCTCTCTAACTGGCTGCTATCTCTATATAGGCTGAAGCTGTGGGTCTTCAAGTACTAGTGCTGGTGCTGGTGCTAATGTTGGTGCAGGCACTAGCACTGGATCATTCAAATTAAATCCCATAAACTTATTCACTATATGAATGACATCTTGTGCAGTGGATGGAGTGTTCTCTGGTGGCATGCCCAGGACTCTATAAATGAAATTTGCCTACAAGCAAGAGGGAACAAGTAGATTAGTGAATAACAAACACAATTTAAATCCATATATAATTTATGGAGTTAGTGAACTTACCATATACCAAATAACGGCTCATATACAACTGATCCAATGTTTAGTGATCGCATAGTACCAGTCGAAATAATCTACAAATGTGCCAATGAGAATATCGGGTACCTTGACAATACGATCTCCCTTGCCATCCCACTCAGCTATCCACCTGGCGTACTCCAACTCCTAGTTCCACTCAAAATACCCTTGTAAGTCTAGCTCATGTAGGACTGTCATATTAACTGGATGGTCAGAATCCCCTAGAAATCACCAAATTGTCTGAGTACCCTATCTGGGTAGTAGTGCTCGATAATGTGAAAGCAAATCAAAGGGACTTGAGCATACCATATGTCACTGCCTGCCCGGCAATACACAGGGAGGGTATCCACAATAACGGCATAGGGGGCCCAAACAAACTGTAAAAGAAAGAAAAGTATAGTATACATTAGTAAATACAACATAACTATATACATGTGAATACATAAAATATACGAAACCGATACCTGGTTAGGGAGCTGTCTATCAAAATACCCCTTACACTCGAATAACAAATGTGTGGGGGAGCAAGTGACATTGAAAGTAGCACCCTAATAACTTATCAATGGGCGATCTATGGTAATTGATGTGATTTGTCGTCGCAGCGGAGTGATGTGTGGGAAGTGCTCCCATGCCCAGATCTGGAGGACTACTAGGGGGTCCTGATATGTCACCCGTCTCTACATGAGAAGCCATATATAGTTGTTTGTATAGTAATGCCAAGCAAGCTGCTCCTCATGCGAACCACCCACCTACGTCTTGTAACTACCTCTGAGTCTCCACTTGCAACTCCTATTATGAACATCAGTACATTTAACTATCCATGACCTCGAGTCCGAGTGTACCACCTTAAAGTTATAATGATTCAACATATGCCACATTTTAACTGCCCATATGAGATGATCTTTAGTCTCAAACCGCATTCCAACTTTGAATTCATCGCTGAAACTCCAATTACCGGTACTCATTTCTTGCTCAGCATAAAATGCAACATAACCACTACCAACATCAGCAGTGAAAAAAGGTACTGGCACTGAGCTTCCAATTGGATCAATGTCTATAGGAGCCACAAAACAGTGCCGGTCATTTCTATTATGTTGTATGCCTGTTACAACATCTTCTTGGGGAAAGCTACCACATTATCATTTCCATCATCGTCATACTCATCACTAGATTACTTGTCGAGGAGTCTTGCATCACATTAGTATCATGATCACATGCTTAATCAGTTGTAGTATTTCCAAAGTTACCCATCTGCACTTGTGCACTACCTATTGTCTGGATTAGAGTTGAGTTTGAGTATACTAACCCTTGGCTGCCAACATTTCCATCAATACCCACTTCCCCTACAGATGCTTGAGGCAGATTGTTCTCAAATATTTGCACATACACAGGTACTAATCCATTAGTGTACACCAATATCTCATGTGTAGCCTCATCATCATTCACTGAAATAACATCATAGCATGGCGTCCTATCTCCAATAGCTATCCTGTGATATAGCTCAACCTGATGTGTAGACGTATTTACCTTAAGTTTATTACAAATTATACCAACTATTTTCTCGTATGTTGAATTTCTACTAACACTGACCACCGCAACTGACCACTTATCATAACCAAAACAATCATTCCCCTCCACAATGTTGCCATGAGCGTACAGTACAAATTTTACCTTATCAATTGACTCTCCTCACCTACCCTGTTATCTCATAAAACATAAGGTGAATACATGAAATTCACACCATGACTTATTTATCGCACTCATCTAATATTTAAGCATATTTACTAATGCTACTATATTTATCCCAATCTTCTAATAGTATGTTATCAATGTGTATGATGTATATAGTATATGATTTCATGATTTGGTTCCTAATTTCAAAAACTAAAGACTATAATCACAATTACATTAATTATAAAGAGAAAACTACAACACAAAAAAGGGAAAAAATGGAAAAAAAAAATTTGTCCTTTTGTTCGAAATGAAGGAACAGCACGATAAGGACAAAAAAAAAAAACAAAACACACACCGAACTCGTTTCCCAAACCCATACCACAATGCAGCAATACTAACAGTAAATGTAGGATCTCAACATCCAATACAATATCACCAATAGTGGAAATTCACATGAAAATTAAAAACGAAATTACCTATCTATTTCGGCACGATTTGAGATTTTTCACACAAAATTCTTCACTTCTACAGGATCTTATCACTTTCCCAACACCTGACAATCGATCAAACTTTGAATGATGCCCCGTTTTGCATCAATCACAATTGGGAATTGGGGGTTAGGGTTTCAGTTTGTGATTTTGGGAATTTGAGAGCGTTTTCTGCACGCGAAATGAAGAATACAAGGTTATGTCGTGAATATAGAGCTCGATAATCTCTTCTCTTGAAGAGACGAGCTTATCTACTAAGGACCTCGTCTCTTCAATAGACGAGGTCATTACATAGAATGAACCTCGTCTTTTTAAGAGACGAAGTTCATTCGAAACATTGACCTAAAATTGAAAATATTTTCTTTTTCGTTGGCATTTCCATAAATTTTTTTAAAAATAATAATTTTTTTCCCTTTTCCTGGAATTTCCAACTTTTAAAAGTTTTGTTAGTATTCCACACGTCTGAAATTTTTATGCAGCACAGTACTATAAGCAGTCACTCAACGTCTAAAATTTAATTGTATCAATTCTCAAAGAATTATGGGAATTGATTTTTACTTTCTTTTTTTTTATGTAATAGTCAAAAGTTACATTTTCAAACTAAAGGTACCAAAGGCATCATTACGAAAAAGTGAGGTGACTTTGCTTAGAGGATGTACAACATAAGCCTAGTGTAACTTTTGTGTTTTATTTTTCCTCCTTTTCCTGCCTCATGATGTTAACAAGCCATTAACACAGGTGGGGCCCGAATTTTTTTTAAGGGACCGGCTTCGATCTGGATGGGTTATGCTCTATGAAAACTACTGACCTATCAACTCCTCTGGGAGCATGAGACAAGTCAGGTCTTAAACCTGGCTGTTTGAGTCGGACTAGGTCCAGTTTGGACTAGAGCCATGGAAATATCTAATTGAACCTATCCTTTCTTAATGGCTAAGAAAAAGAAAACCTGTCCTTTCTTGAAAGGGAAAAAAAAGAAAAGAAAATACCTATCAATTCTATTAGAAAATCTAAACTCTACTAACTAGGACTGGAAAATAACTATAGAACATATTCTAAGCCAAACCAAAACTTTAATTTTTTTTTTCCTAAAAGTTCAATTGACAATACGGTTCAATAATATATATTTGATTTTGGTTTATGGTTTAGTGATGGTTGTGTTCTTTTCTTAAAGTTTATAATCCTAATTCAAATCCTTTGATCAACACTAGGCAAGTATACCTATTGAGCAATACATGATTAAATTAGGTATCGTCCCCAGGGATCTTTGAAAACAATTACTTGTATTACCTATTCTCTACTATCTAGTCGAATCTTTAATGAGAATATCATCTAAAATTACTAATTATCTAATTAATTAACTAATTTATCAACCCTATTATCAATGATTTTGCCTTTTCAAAAGATTATCAATTACAAAACATACCCTTTCATCTTGATTCACCTTAAATCCTAATTTCATAAAACAAGATTGATGAAATGAGAAGTCATGCTTTGCACTGCAGAATCACATAGATAAATCAATTACTCTCTCGAGTTAATCGATTCCTAATTTCACATGAGATAATAGAGACCTCTCCCTTACTAACGTCGTATGAAATCGCATTAAAAACAAGATTCATTAATAAAGATCAAATCTTTATGCAAAAAATCAATGTTTCCCTACCTCTAGGCGAAACATGCAATCTTTCTATTTATGGAAATCTATTATATTAGATGAAACCTCTTTCTATCTAACAAGAATCATACAAACAATCGACTTTGGCCATAAATCAATTGAAAGAAAATTTAAACACATGAATAGATACAAAGGCACAAACTTTCATTCATCAAAAGAAAATCCAAATCACATATTCGGGTTTAGGGTTTCAAAACTAAGGGTATATAGAATTACTCCTCCATAGATTTAGAAATACAAAACAAAGATCTGGAAAAGTAATCTATAAACATAATTAAAACAATGAAAACCCGATTCTTGGAAGTCTTGTAATATTCAATATGCGCCGCCAATTTCCTCTTGAAAGTTCTTCTTTTTCTCGCTATTAGGGTTTTAAAAAGTGTTTGGGACGGAAACTCTCTTCAAATGAAAGATACATGGTCTATTATAGGAGTTTGGAGAATTTGGAGCGTCACAAGGAGTGCCCATGACCTGTACAACCGTGCTCGGGGTGGTGCACTCTATAATTATTAAAAACTTTTTTGATCAATTCCATTCGTCCAACACTACCTTGTACACTCCTAGGGCAATAGATAGGGCACTTTTAGAGTAACTTTTTGGTCACTTTTTGACCCTCTATCTTAGCATGTGCATGGCCATGTAGCAGGTTGTGTACTTTTGAAAACCAAACATTTGCATTGTTTGTTGATTTTTCCTTGGTTTAAGCTCGAATCATTATCAAATCTTTGAATTGCATTCCTTAAACCTGAAATTACACAAGAAGCAATTAAGTATCTTTTTCTTGATTATTTCTCATAAAATTCATAGAAAATCATATCCATTAAGTGCTAGAAATAAGGATCTTTTAACACTTATCATTCGGTTTGCAACCTCCTACCGAACTAAACCATATTAATTCCTTAAAAGAACAAAGAGTGGGCTTGGAAGTGTGTCTTGACCCAATCGGACAACACTCGTATCATACTGATTTTTTTTTTTTTTTTTTTGCCATATATCATGCTATTGATTTATTGACAGTACTAGGCTTAGAGCATAACCAATGCGTGCTGCTCGGCAATATTTCCAAGAAACAAAGGACCTCTTCTTTGGTCTTTTAGAGCATCCATATTTGTCGGGTCCTTCACAAGATTCTTAAAGTGCCACATCAATATTTAAAGAAACTTTCCATATAAAAAACCTCACCACTTTATTCGTAAAGTCCTTTACATAAGTTCTTTAATTTCTTTGTATACATTTATGGGTCCCATTTATTTTTATATAATATATTTTTACAAAATATTAATAAAATATTTCGAAGGAACTCACTTTTGTGGATTCTTTGAAGAGGACCCCAAAAAGTTGAACAAATTTTCTACATTCGTAAAGATCTCAAAAAGTGAGGTCCTTCACCTAGGTACCTATGTTAAAAACCTCAAATGTGGATGATCTTAGTGATGATAAAATATTGGAGTTCTTTGCTTGGAAACCATAAAGCTGGTATATTATTTTATTTTTTTATATTTTACTTTTAAGATATGTTATATATAAAATTTATTATATGAATCTTTTACATAATATAAATAAATATTAAGAACTACTTATTAAGATATTTAAAAATAAAAATAAATTTTTTTAAAAATCAACATTCCCTGCTATAATCAAATGATATTCATACATTTTAGTGGAGGCCCTGGATCATCTTTAATCGTAAGAATCCTATTTAGAGTTTCTAGACGTCACATTACAATCTGAAGCAACTTTTACTCTTAAAAATTTTCAATTTTATTCCTAAAAATCTTAAAAAGTAATTTTTAATATTTATTTATATTATTTCAAGAGATCCACATGATAAAAATCAAACACAAAATATATTAAAAAATAAAATACTAGTTTTGTAAGATCTTGTCGGATGATCCTAATTTTACCAAGCACCACATTTTAATGTTGAAGAACCTCGCATACGGGATTCTTGGCCCTCGTTTTCTTCCCGGAAACCAGTGTTAATGCTGATCTTCGATGGATGCTCTTTTTAGCCACCCCAATACCTGTTCTTAAGGTCCTCACGTGACCAAGACCTGCCCACTGCCAACTGCCCACTGCCCACTGCCCACTGCCCAAAAAAGAAAACATTGTCTTGTTCCTTTCACATTAAAGCAAATATACCCATATGTGCTACCTTGCAAAAATCCATGGCGACCCCACTGGCCCCACCGTATTTTTCTCACCCGTTTCTTCCTTTATTCAGCAAAAACCTTTAACACACTATGACCATCGATGTTCAGAGGAGCATCGTTGTCAAGCATGTTATCTCGTTATTTTAAGAATTTCTTGTAGGAGCCTCACAATTTTACCTTTTTTTTTTTTTTAAAGTCCTTCGTATATGATTTTTTATGTCATTTTATTTTATATGCTTTTATACAATACACATAAAAAAAAAATTTAAAATATAAAGACATATTTATTTATTTTGGGATAGCTGCTACTAGAGTCACATTTTAGAAAACTATAAGAACTTATTCGATAAAAGTCAAAAGATTGTTTGTTATTTTTTTTTAATTCATTTGCAGAAACTATTCGAATCACTAACTAAAACTTATTATTATAGGTTGGTTCAGTTAGGTTCATAGGGTGAGCCATACTGTGTACACCGTACTACTAACTTACAATGTTTTTTTTTTTTTTTTTTTTTTTTTGCACATGTCACTATAGTTGAAAAAATAGTAAATGCATGAACGGAACTGCATAACAATTAGAGAAGAGGAAAATCGAACTCGTTTATTAGAAAATCCATGCTCCACTTCTAACTTACAATGGTTTTGGCTGGCACATATAATTAAGTTGAGAAACTTGTAAATTCATGAGCAGAACTGCATAATTATTTAGTCATGTGTTATTACAAAATGCTCAAATAGTTTGCAATTCCCCTACTACTTGAGTAACGCATGTAATCAATGTTGAATATTAAAAGTAAAGTCCATACCAAATAGTTATGTAAAAAAATTAAATGACTATTAAGTGTTTCCATTTTTTTTCCTGTTAGATTCAATTTTAGGTTTATAGTTTGGTTTGCATGATTGATAAGAACAAAATTTTTACTACAAGTGGATAAAAGAAAAATCAAGTAGAACCTTAAAAAAAATCAAGTAGAACCTTAATTGAACCGATATTTCGATTTTTGTGTTAAATTTGATTCATGATTGAGTTCATGGTAATATTCGTAATTCAGATTGCAACGTTAAATAGAACCCAACCACATTTACTCTTACATATATTGCTTATTTAAAATTATTCCAACTCCATTTTTTATAGGAGGGAAAAGGCATCTGGCATGTTTTGCTCTAGTGGGAGAATAAAAAATTGCAATGTCATTTTGAATTTGGCATCTAAACAAATGGACTAGCATGTCAAACCTAACAACATCAGGAGAAAATTTGGAGTTCTCAATTGAGTTTGGATGGCTATAGGGTTCAAAGAAATTGAAGCTTGGTTGACCAAAGTGTTAACCATAGGCAGATTAGCTGTGCCATGACTGATTCAATCAATCAAACCATAAGTTTTGGCGCACAAAACTATAAATAAGTGTAAAAGTACAAAATGAATGCAAAAAAATTCTATCAAATAACTATGGTGTTTTTATGGGTTACTTTTATCTAAATGTTGAAAAATCAGTATAATTTATCATACATATATGTATAATATGTTTCTTCGTATATGATCTAAATAATCTTATTCTCATTTATTGTGAAAAACGGCACATTTTCTAAACAAAATGAACTCGATCGGATAAATTACTAAGGCAGTAAACAAAGATAAAAGATCTCAATTAGCTAACACACTATGTGCATTGATTAATAGCGTATGAGTACCAAAAAAACTACGGTATGTAAATGGTATTATGAAAACAATAAAACCATGCACTATTGTTCTTCAAAAAATATCGCGATTTATTTGCTACTTGCTCAGACACATGCATATCGATTCTATTTGAATTATTTTTAAACGATATGACTTTTGAAGACAAATTTTAAAGGGTCCTTTTAAATTTCGTATTATGTCCTCAAAATCCATAAATTTTGATCATGCAAAGTTTAGACATGGGCACGGTTCCAGAACTGAACCGAACCAAAACCCGCGGTTTCAGGTTTTGAAATTGAGGAAGCGAAATCGGAACCATAACCGTCTCCTAGGGTTCCAGTCCGATTCTATGGAACCGCCTTTTTAAAGTAAAAAATAAATAATTAATGTATTTTAGTTTTAATAAAATGATTTTTAAACTCAAAATAATTATTGAGTCTAAAAGCATCGAATTATTTAACCAATCTTTTTTAAAAATTTGTTTAAGATGAGCATTTATTTAAATACAAACACATCTAATATCAACTATAGTTAATAATATAAGATCGTAAAGTACTTCAAAGGGTAAAAAAATTCAATATAAATATAGCTTCATATTATTAAGAGAATGAATTTCTCTTTTAGGATAAGTTTATATAAATTAATTATATATGATTTTAAGTTGTGTTTATTTGTGTTATTGAAAATAACACATCAAATATTATTATTTGGTAATAAATTTTACAATTCATATGAAATAGTTTAAACATTAATAATTTTATATTTAATAATATATATTTTAATTTTTTTCTCTAGTTTTTTTTCCTTTTATGGAACTGGTTGGAACCACTGGTTCCACCAGTTCTAAGCTCAAAAACCGCCTAGGAGTTGGAGAAATGGTCAACTGGTTCGGTTTAAAATCGTCCGATGATTTTGGTTCAGTTTTTGCTCGAATCCGGGTTGTACCTATGTCCAGCAAGTTGGACTTTCATTATATATTTTTGTGTGGAAAAAAAATGTTATTTAGCCCCATTAAAATCACAGGATCATTATTCATCAATTAAGTCATAACCTTTCGGGTTGCATGGATCTAGAATTATAAAATAAATTTACTTTAAATGAACTCATGCAATAAATTTGCTTTAAATTCATACTTTGCCTAATATTATAGTGATAATTTATAAAATGAAAATATGCTTTCAATTGTTTGTTTACTTAAAGTTTTTGTTTCACCATTATATGGTGCTTTTTTATGAAACGTTACAATATTAAAAAATTTGAAAAATAAAAAAGATATAATATTTGATGAAATATAGTATGAGAATAGTATTAAATAGGTACCAATATGAATTTGAGGAAAAATGTATTAATATGAAAAGATATTTAAAGAAAAAAGCTTTAGAAATTATAACATGATAGTACCAAAAGGTATGGATATGACAAGATATAATATTTCATCAAATACAATATGACAAGAATATTGTAAATGTACAAATATGAATTAGAGAAAAAAAGTATTACTATGAAATGGTAAAAAAAGAAGAAGAAAAAACTCCTAAAATTACTTGTCAATTGTATTACAAGCAAATGAAAAAGAAAAATGCAAGAAAGATGACGAATCCATAAAAGTTAATTTTTACATAATAAAGTAGATTAAATGATGGTTGAAGATTGCGAAAACTTCTAAAAAGAAAGAAAAAAAACAATATTTGAATGTCTTATTGCAATAAAATGATAGTTACTTTTGGAAAAAGAGTAGAGTATAAAATCTCAAAACAAATAAAGAATCATATGATAATTATAAGATTTTTGCTTTAATATGAAAGTTACAATACAAAAAGGAACTTATAAGATTATTTTTTATGAAATGTTACCATACTAAACGGCATGAACACGGAAAAAGATATAATATTTCGTGAAATATAAGATCATACAAATATTGAAAAGGTACCAATACAAATTAGGAAAAAAAGTATTAATACAATTGAATGGTACCCTTAATTTTTTTTTTTTTTTTTTTTTGTGAACATGATACGGTGCTTTTTTATGAAAGTTACAATACAAAAAGGTATTTATAAGATGTTTCTTTATGAAGTGTTACAAAACTAAAATGTATAAATATGAAAATATATAATATTTCATGAAATATAACAAGATAAAAATATTGAAAGTACTAATCGAATTAGGTTAAAAAAGTATTAATACGAAAACATACAAAAAGCAAAAGCTTTGAAATTAAAAATTGTAATAGATAGATTATTTTTATTTTATTTTTTATTTTTTTTAATTTTTCTGCATTTTGTTAGGATTTAGATTTTTTTTCCCTAAACAAAAAAAAAAAAAAAATTTATCTTCTATGTGAGAGAAATTTTTATTGAATCGTACAAAAGTGTAAACTACTCACCTTTCACCTGTTCTAGCATTAGACCAGTTGAGGACTTGCAGAGGAGAGTGGTGTGGATAAACGCAAGAAAAGAGTGATACGAAAACAAAGCGTCGTGTAAGACAAAGTGATGAATGATTGTGTGACACCAGACACCTTGTATAAATGTGAAGGTAATCTTTCTTGCATCGATGTTTATTTTTTGCTTACATTGTCATTTTTAAAACGTCTTTTGTCTTCATTATGGTGCAGCTTCACTGCTCATAATATATTTTGTCCATCTTCTTAATTCTCTCTCACCCTCTCCTTTCTGAACAATACTCCCACTCCATCTTGCATCACATCACCGTCACTTTTATTCCCTCTCATTTTTTGGGACAATGGCCAAGTCTTTTATAATTTAATATTTTTTTAGGTTTTAGCAAACTAATATTTTTATTATCAAACTATATATGATTTAGTATCTCTATCAAATTTTATTTTGATGATTATATAATAACAAACAATTTGACAAAATTTACAAAAAATTGAAAGTAAAGACAATTGATATATCATCATCGTATTGTTAAAATAAACTTCTATGAAATATTATTTAATAGGGATACTAAATCACATAAATTTTAAAAGTACAAGTACTAATTTATTATAATTTAAGATAAAATGCCAAATTATTGACTTGCCATCAAGTCTAACCTACTTAGTCAACAGGTTTAGGAAGCTGACCACTGAATCATTAGCAAGTCATTACTAGAACTATGCAAATGGGTTAAGCGGGCCAACCTGCCCAACTTTAGCCCACAGGTTATGTGGGTCGGCCCGCAACATATGGCAAGCCATAAATTTTGGCCTGCCCCACCTCGCATGAGTTAGTAGGTTATGCAAGCAATCCACCAACTTGCTAACATTCTTTCTTTCTTTTTTTTTATTTTTATTTTTTGCATTTTTGACATTGCAATATAATTACACTAAATATAATATTATTTTTAATAAGAAATTTAGGAAAATTAAATATGAGATAAAAATTCAATAAATATGATACGATAAACATAAGATTATGATAAAAATTTATTATTTAACATTAATGTTTTATTTTCTTATCCTTTTAATATGGTTAATTTTTTTTTAAACATGCTAACATATAGTTTTTACTATTTTTAAATTTTCTGTTTTTTTTTTAACTTTCTTGAGTATGCTTATATATATATATATATATATATAAACTTATGGGGTGGCCGCTTTAGCCTATGGGTTATGTAGGGGCCTTTGATGAACTTCGTGTGCTCAACATACGTTAAACATTTATGCTTTTCATCTTTCTTTAATATGAACAAGTGTTAGGCTCTTATATCCACCACTGTATTCATCTTTCTTCCAGTCAACCTTACTTCAACATACATTAAACATTTGTGTTTTTCATCACTTCCAGTCTTCAAGGCAATAAGCCGCCTCATGGTACCAATGCGTCTCTTTCCTCATCATCTTATCTGTCTTCCGCGAATAAAGCTGTCAAGTGTCCCCTTTAGGACACTCTCTAGCATAATGTGGTCCATCACAAAAATAGCATCTTAACTCTCAGCTCCTCCTCATATATCTTGTTTCTCTTTTGTTCCACTTCCGCTCCTTGGTGGACTAGGTGATCTGCTATTTTCACCATCCTCCTCTTTTTTTTTTTTTTTTTTTTTTTTTTTTTTTTTTTTTTTTTTTTTTTTGCTTCACTCTTAGAAGAATACTCAAGTTCCTTACCTTGAATTCTGCCAACCCTTCTATGAAGGCTATGACATATGAAATATTCTCTATACCATGTCGCTCCAATTTTAGTTTTGCACACGGCTTCAAACCATCTAAAAATAGCATAAAAGCATCGTCATGTTCGAGGTTTAGTATATCCAACATGAGCTCTAAAAATTCGTATACATACTGTTTCACAGTACCTTCTGAGTAAGATAGCGAAGCCTAACTTTGGCCTTACTTTTAGCATTTTGTGGGGGAAAACATCTCTCTAAACTCAGTTGTGAAGTTTGCTTAGGAAATAATCTCATTAACTCTTCTCTCCATGAAACCATGGCTGAATCCCTTAAGTATAATGTTGTGATACGTACCTTACTTCCATCATCCATAAGCCCAATTGTTGCAAAGTATTATTCTAAACCCGAAGGAAATTATCCACCTCTCTTATTGATTGAACCCTTTGAAGTACTTTGGCTTTGACACATTTACCACGACTACTAACTGAAAAGTCACTCCATTAACAAGTACAACCCTATAGCCTGCCAACGGGGCCTTGAGATCTCTATTTCCTTTCTCAATGCAAGAAACATTGCATCCATGATTTTTCCAGCTAGTGGTTTCAACTTCCACCTTACCCATTCTATCCCTAAAGCCTTCCGTTTAAGCTTCAAGGACATTGTCTTATGCCTCCAAGTCATCTCTTATTTCGCTAAGGTCCCTTTGCCACTCACGCAAGAGATTTTCCCCTAACTCCTCCATATAGGTTTGGAACTCTTCCAATCCTTATTTTACCTGAACAATGCGAAGTTCTACCTTTACCACCCTGGCACTAAGTGCCATCAATCTGTCTCTTGATCTACCCCACTATCCAGTAAGTAGGCGATCATCACGAATGGTCTTGCCTCCCACAACCCGAGCATGGATCTCCTCATCTAATGACATCTTCACTCTTGCTCCTAGATTCTAACTCTGATATCACTTGTCACGATATTAATATTTTAGATAGTTTCCATGTGGCAATTAGCCTTCTATTCCTCACATACAAATGTTAAGTTAAGGCTAAAACCTTCACACAAGAGCTTTAGAGAGAGAAAGTAGACAGAGAAGCTCTAAAGAGAATAAGTAATCATTAATGAATCCTTACTTTACAAATGAGGTAGATCCCCATATATATAAAAGGCCTCCATGAATGATTGGCCAAGATTATTGCGATCTAACGGCTAAAATATAATTTTACCTATCGCCCTACTACTACTTTTACCTATTAATATATATCAAATTTGGACAAGGAAAATTTCTCCAAAGACTGCCAGAGTCGTCTAGCTCCTTCTGGAATTTCTTAGTTCTTGTTCCGACATTTGATATAGACCTTCAGCAATGTTAGGATTTGATGAACCTTGTGTACTCGACCGTCTTCAAAGGTCGTGACATCCGCGCTGTGTTGAGTTGAGTTAGATCATGGGTCAAACCCACTTTATGTCCTAAAAAGAGAAGAAGAAAAAGAAATGTTTATCTATAGAATCAATGTTTTAGTAATAATCATATTCGTCCTAATTGGCTTTGTCAAACAAGTTTCTCGGTGAGGAATTCATGAGAGATAGAGACGAAACCGAAGTCTCTTGATTCCTTCATTTTCTAGCTGATGTTGACATGACATGCATTTTCTAAAGTGCTTATGATCATCATTATCAGCATCATTTACCATGGTATGTTAGGTTAAGTTTGAAGCTCATTAATTTTAATGATATTTGGCGCTTTAATACACATACAGTAAACATAAAAATACGTTTTTCTAATTGATTAAAAATTCAAAATACTCATGGAAAGTGAAATTTTAGAATTTTTCCATAAAATTTATCACATGGCAAATGGAAAATTTATACCAGAAGGCATTAACATTTGAAGTTAAGTCCATTTAAATTATCAACGTTTGTGGTAGTTAATAAAATGAATAAATATTTGAGGAAGTGAGTCAAATAAAACACTCTCACTAACTCCATCTGATTATTCCCATCATATATCACATGCAATGCATGTGTTCTTCTTCCTCCGCTGTCAATACATCATTTTACACAAACTTCCTTGAACCATCTAATTAAAATTAATTACAATTGGAAATTAATTACTTTAGGGTTATATAATTAAAATTAATTATAATTGCGGTGGGAAATGAAAAGTTTTGGAGAGTCTTCTTCCCGTGTAGATTCACAATTAATTAAAATTGCTGCAGTTTATTCCCCTTGCTATTGTGCTGGTCCTGATGAATTGATTTGAAATTTGGAAAGCTTCGACTTCTAGTAAATTTACAACATCCTTCACTTATTCTCTGTTGGTTTTTGTGGAGCTAAAGCAACAAACATGTGATGGAGGGTGAGGTTTGTTTGAAGGGAGGGTCGTTCAATAGATTATGATTAGGTAAAAGAGAAATATTCAGCTAACAGTATTTTTAGCCCTACTAATAGAAAACCAGAAATTCAATTCGAGAAATGGGGAATATTCATTAACAGCTACTGTGCTATGGAAGTGTCTTGATATGACTTTTGTAGGTAACGAGTGCTGCTCATGAACGAAGTCTTTGAAAACAAGAGCATTCTTGATTTTTTTTTCTTTTGCATTAAGTATTCCTGATGACGAAGAAGAACACGTACATTACACATGATATAGATGGAAAAATTAGATGGAAGAAGTGAGATACCTTATTTAATTCACTTAATCAAGCGTGTTTATTCTTTTTTTTCAAACTCTAAACGTTGATACCTTAACCGAACTTAACCTCAAATGTTAACGCTTTCCGATATAATTTTTCCCATGGCAAATACAATAATAATGAAGACAAACGAGTGATATATGGGGCTAAAATCAATACAAGAAAAGGGATTGCTTTTAATCTTTAAAATTTATCTACTTTTACGAAATTCTGAACCTATCTTGGGTATATATTTACTTTTGTTTGAACTTGGAACAGTAAGCCAATGGGGTAGTAGAGCTCTCTACCCTTTTTTAGCCTATTGTGGAAAATTCCTCATTGTTACCTTCCCGTAAAGGCCTGGTTCGCTTCTCATTTTGGAAGACTAAGAAGACATTTTCTGATCTACACCCAACATAGTGTAGAAGTATTAGCTGTAGATATTTTTATATTAGTTGTAGCTTTTGTATTAGTTGTGGTTTTTATTTATTACACGTGTTTTTAGTTGATAGGTTGGTTGTACTATATATATTCTTTTTGGCCAAAACAAAGTAATATAAGAAAATCATTTTTTCATTACTATTTTTCTTCTTCGACTCTGTTCCTCAATATAGATATTACGAACCCTAGATTTTCTTTTCTTCTCAAATCAGATTTCATCATGGTATCAAAGCACTTCGATTCTATAAGTGTTTAGTTGCTTTGAGTTCTATTCTTCATTCTTTACTTGCTCTGTTCGTGAATGAGTTTTATACAGAACAAAATGTCAGAATTAGGATCGAACTTGATTTCGCATGATCCTTTTCATCTTTCTGGATCCGATAATCCAGGAGTTTTAATCACTAGCATTGTTTTTAATGGAAGCAATTATCTAGGTTGGAGTAGGTCCATCAAATTAGCCCTAGGTGCTAAACGAAAATTAGGGTTTATTGATGGAAATTATATGAAACCTGAAGAAAATGTTCATGAAGTTCAGAAATGGATTCAATGTGATTGCATGTTAGATGTTGGTTACTTAATTCCATGATTAAAGAATTGTCAGAAGCTTTCATGTATGCACAGTCTTTGAAAGAATTATGGGATGATGTTCAAGAATGATTTGGTATTACAAAACGGACCTCTGTTGTATCAATTGCAATATGATATTGTGAATTTCAAGCAAGGAAGTTTATCTGTTATAATGTATTTCAATCATCTTAAGAAGATGTGGGATGAGTTGAGTTCTTTGAATTATGTACCTGAGTGTACATGTGAGGCTTATAGTAACTGTACTTGTGATTTGCATGGGAAAATTTTGGAAATAGAGAATCGAACAAGACTGTTACAGTTTCTCATGGGACTCAATGAAGTGTACGATAGTGTTAAGAGTAGAATCTTATCAATGGAACTTTACCAGATGTGAAAAAAGCATATTATTTGGCCTATCAGATTGAGAAATAGAAACAGATTACTGATTTATAATTCAATTTTGATCATAATATGGCTTGTTTGGTCAAACAAAACAGAACAGCATCTTTTGATAAGAAGGATAAGTGGGGCAAGTTTTGGAATAAATTTACTTGTATGCATTACAAGAAGAATGGTCATACGATTGATAATTGTTTTGAGATAATAGGATTTCCAGATTGGTAAAAATCAACAAGAGACAGAGGAAAGCAAAGGATGGCAGCAAATGTTGAAGCTTCAATTGAAACTCCTGATACGCCTTTAGATTTGAATTTTAGGAGTGTTGGATCAAATATAGTAGGAGGATGTAATGTTGATTCAGCTTTTATGGCACAAATTTGCGAGAATGTGATGCGTATGATGAGTGCTCACAATAAATTTGATGGACAGTAACATGAAGGTCCAGCCAACTTTGCAGGTATAACTTCTTTCTTAGGCTCATCTTTGATTTCAAATAATAATTCTAATGATTGGATAGTTGACACAGGCGCTTCAGATCATATGACTCCATACACTCACCTTTTGATCAACAAACACACTTTACCACACGCAATATGGATCAAATTACATGATGGCACCGTAAAATCTATTTCCATTGTTGGTACTGTTGTCTTAAATGATAGTATCCATTTAACTATTGTGCTTTTAATACCTGAATTTCATTACAAACTTTTGTATGTTAGTCAAGTGCTTAAGCATAACAATTTATGTGCTTATTTCACTCATAATACTTGCTTGTTTTCAGGACTTTCATTCTAAGTGTCAGGTTGCAGAGGCAATTGTGGAGAATTGACTTTATGTACTCTCTTTTCAGCCATGTAGATAATTAGAAATTGTCAATACAAATACTGTAAACACTGTCCCTCCTATTTCATGTACCTCAAATGTTGATTTTGATGTTTCTCTTGAACTTTTACACAATCGTTTGGGTCATATTTCAATCTCAAAGTTGAAACACATGCCATGTTATAAACACTTGAATTTTTCAAATTTCTTATGTAATACTTGTCATCTTGCTAAATTTCATCGATTGCCTTTTGCTTTGAGTGACACCAAATCTTTGTTTCCTTTTGATTTGATGCATATAGATGTTTGGGGACCATACAACACACTTTCTCTCTGGAGCAAAATTTTTTCTCACCATTGTTGATGATATGTCAAAATGTACTTGGACATATGTAATGACTCATAAACATCAGACTTTATCCATTATCATATCCTTTCTAAAACTTGTTCAAGACCATTTCAACACCAGCATCAAAACCATTAGAACTGATAATGGTGGGGAGTTCATTTCAAAAGAAGGTCAATCCTTGTTTAACCAGTACGATATTATTCATCAGAAAAGCACACCCTATACTCCTCAACAAAATGGTGTAGTAGAAAGAAAACATAGGCACTTATTAGATATTGCTCGAGCTCTTAGGTTGCATGCTAATCTACCCAAAGAATTTTAGGGAGATTGTGTTCTTGCTACCACTATACTCATCAACAAGATGCCCACAAAATCCTTAAACTGGTCAACTCCTTTTGAAACCCTTTACCATAAATCACCTTCTTATGATGAGTTGAGAACTTTTGGTTGCTTATCATATGGTAGTGTTCCTTCACATCAATGAGATAAATTTGATCAAAGAAGTAGAAACTCTGTGTTTATTGGGTACCCACCTAATAAAAAAGCTTACAAACTTTATGATTTGGTTTCAAAACAAGTTTTTGTGTCACGAGATGTTATCTTTTATGAGCATGTTTTTCCTTTTATGGCTTCAAGTGAATCCAACAATGACTAACTTCCTTATGTCAATGATCACATTCATACACCACCTTTCATTCATGTTCCTAGTGACATTTCTTCTCCTATTACTAGTTCGGATCAGTCTCCTCTTGTTGATCAGATAGCTTCTTTACCTGATTCCATTACGTCTATTCATAGAGATATATCTCATAATGATCAGGTAGCTACTTTATCTGAACCCATTTCATTTCCTTTGATCCGAAAATCTGCTCGTCACCGACAATTGCCTACTCGGTTAAATGATTTTGTACATGAAGTACATTCTAACAATTGTATTAGTACACCTGATAATAATTTTGTTCCTTATCCTCTTTTTATCCCACATACTTTTTCGAACTTACCCAAAGACTATGTTGGATCTTTAGCTCATGTATTAGTTGTCCATGAACCTAGAAATTATCTTGAAGCAAAGAAAGATCTTAGGTGGGTTGAGGCTATGGATAGAGAGCTATTTGCTCTTGAATCCAACAATACATGGCAGCTTACACCTTTTCCACAAGGGAAGAAAGCGATTGGAAGTAAGTGGGTTTATAAAGTAAAATAAAAACCCAATGGATCTATTGATGATTTAAAGCAAGATTAGTTGCCAAAGGATACACTCAACTAGAGGGTTTAGATTATACAAATACCTTTTCACCCGTGGCACATCTTGTCACCGTAAGGGTTCTTTTAGCTATAGGAGTAGCTAAAGGTTGTTTTATTCACCAATTAGACGTGAACAATGCCTTTCTTCATGGATCACTAGATGAAAAGATATATATGGAGCCACCAGATGGATATATTGGAGCTGGTAATAATCAAGGTTGTAAACTTGTTAAGTCTCTCTATGGCTTAAAACAAGCCTCTCGGCAATGGAACAAAGTGTTTACATGCTTTGTTCTTTCTTTGGGTTTTGAGCAATCTAAATCTAATTATTCTCTGTTCACTAGATGTACAACTAAAGGTTTCATAGCTTTATTGGTTTATGTGGACGACATTCTGGTATGGGAGATTGCTTGGATGATATTCAAGATGTTAAAGCACGTCTTGATAAGATTTTTACTATTAAAGATATTGGAGAAGTGCGATTTTTCCTTGAACTTGAAGTATGTCGAATGTCTACTGGTTTACTTTTAAATCAACGCAAATTTTTGCTTGATGTTTTACATGATGCAGGGCTCACTGCTACAAAACCAGCTGCAACTCCTTTTCCTACTCATTTGAAGTTAGATAATGTTTCAGGTTCATTACTACCAGATTGATCATGGTATAGAACTCTTGTTGGACATCTTTTGTACTTAACCATTACACATCCTGATTTGTCTTTTACTGTCCAACAATTGAGTCAGTTTGTATCCTCTCCAAGAAGTACACATCTTCAAGCCCTTATTCATGTGCTTAGGTATCTGAAAGGAACATTTAATTTTGAGCTTTTCTATTCATCTTCTACATCTTTGCAGTTACATGGTTATAATGATTCTGACTGGGGCAGTTCACGTTTTGATTGTAAATCTCTTTCGAGTTTTTGTATTTTTCTTGGGAGTTTATTAGTTTCTTAGAAGAATAAGAAACAAGTAACTGTCTCTACTTCATCAGCTGAGGCGGAATATAGGAGTTTAGCTACAACAACCAAAGAGCTTTTATGGATTTCTCATATCTTACGTAATATGGGTACATATTTTGAACTTCCTGTAGTTTTAGTTACTGATAGCCGTGCTACTCTTCAAATTGCAGAAAATCCTTGTCATCATGGCCGAACAAAGCACATTGACATCGACATTCACTTTGTTCGTGACAATATTTCTTCTGGTTTTCTTAGGATTTATCATGTTTCCTCAGCTACTCAATTAGCCGACTTTATGACTAAAGGAGTCTCTGCAGCATAGTTTCATCCCATTTTTTCCAAGCTAAGACTTTTACAAAGTCCTACTTGGGGGGTTAGGCGTAGAATTTTAGCTGTAAATACTTTTATTTAGTTGTAGCTTTTGTATTAGTTATGGTTTTTATTTATTACATGTGTTTTTAGTTGATAGGTTGGCTGTACACACACAGACACACACATTCTTTTTGACCAAAACAGACTAATTTAAGAAAATCATTTTTTCATTACTGTTTTTCTTCTTCGACCTTGCTCCTCAGTATACGGATATTAAGAACCCTAGATTTTCTTTTCTTCTCAAATCATATTTCATCACATAGTAGAGTGCTTTTTTAGTTGGTGTTCACTATGATCTTCCTTGAAATGACTCGGATTCAAATCATTCACTTGCTTTGATTAGTCATGCTACGGATGTGGAAGCATCTACAATACCCCTGTGGGCTTTTGAGGAATAGGAGAAATTATTGGACTCTTATGAGAGAATTTCCAACCACTTATTCTAGAGCTTTATGTTCCGATCAAATCCTATAAATTTGAAAATGGATATGTATGTATAGCCATTTGAATCATGCTCCATGTTTCTCTTAGTTGTCTTTGACCCTAACATTATCTTAATTAAAGAAAGCTTCTCCTCTTCCTCTTTCTTTTCTACTCCTCTATCCTTGTATTGTCCTTGCGTACCGACTAAGGAAATATACTAGAAAGCCAAAGCTTGCAAGATTGCTCTTTACACTATTTGCAAGCCTTTTGCCCTTAGCTTGTAAGGCCCATGAGCAATTTCGTTTCTCTATTATTTATGCGATTAAGGCCAAAATCTAAAAGAGTACTACCATTTGTTATGAAAGAAGAACAAATGCAAGCGAGAAGAATGGGAAGTGATGATCTTATTGAGACTTTAGAGTTTCATAACACATACTTCATGACATGGTTCATGCTTATTTGTGCTAAAAGTAGCAATATTGTCAAGCCTGGGTTTTGATTTCCAGTTCAATTTCCTTTAATTCGATTCATACTAAACCCTAACCCATTCAATACGAATCTTCGACTAAGAATTAAAGGAAATTTTGAATTTTGAAAATATTTTAGAGTTGCCACTCGACTAAAATCGAGAAAAAAGGTAAACCAAAACCAATGGGTAGGTTGATTTCAATTATGCTAATGATCCACGAAAATATCGTTTTGAAAACGAGAACCAGAAATTAGCTTAAGTCCGGGGCTAACCTATTAAAACCTAAACAATTACCACTTTAGCTTTCCAATTTTAAATTGCTTTCTTTTAAACCTTAATTTCAAAATCTAAACTATTTACAAGGCTTTAACTATTTACAAATATGTACAAATTTACTTAAACTAAGAGAAACAAACAAAATTGCAAAAATAAAATTTTTACATATTTTGAGTTGCCCATTTAAGTGCCTACGTATCCGCTAATCGTGATCAGACCACACATAGTTCTTCAAGAAAAATTTAATTTATTGTTTAATTTTAGTATTTTGAAATCTTATCGCTTTAAGTTCATTAAATTTTATGATTTAATAAAAATTATCTAATTTTATGTGATTCTTAAATCTATCAAATTAATTTTGAACAAATTTATAAAAATCAAATTATTCTAGGTGTCAAAACAATTTTTTTTAAAACAAATAAATCAGCATAATATCAATCATCATAAAAACTCATGTAAAACTATCACAATTATTTATAAACACAAACTTCACACTATTATCATAATTAACATCAAATAAATATTACTATGATTAATATTATTAAAACTTCAACTAATTTCACTTATTAATCTATTTATTAATCCATTTTTGTGAAAACATACATTTATTACTAATTATATATAATCTATTATTATATATTATTATATTGTTATATATACATATACACATATATGATAAGGAAAACTTACCTGGATGAAGATGGCTCCGCGTGCAGGAATTAAAGACGACTAGGGATAAAGACCGCGATAGAGTACAGAGAATCAACGAGCAGATGAACGAAGGATGACTCGCGACGACCAGGATCGACGACAATGATGACCAGGAGTAATCCGGCTATGGCAGCAGCAACAGCGAAGGGTCAACGATGATGTGGCAGTAGACGACCAACGAAGGCAGATTAACAAGGATGGAAGATGATTGATTGAGGGCTTTTGAAATCCTCACAATTCCAAATAAATTAATGTAAATTAATTGTTCTAATTTTCCCTTCCTCCTTCCAAAACAGAAGATGAGGAGAATCTTTATAAGTTTTATTCGACCAAAACCTTCCTAATTAATCAACCTCGAACCTAAGGCTTGTAAAACATGTTTTGGGCAAAATTTGAATAATTCGAGTCAAAACCGATGTAACTTTCCAATTAAATACAATAAATGATGTGTACCTCACACATTGTAACGTTCCAATCATTAAATTACCTAAAAAACAACTTTCACATGTTTTTGAATTTTTTAAGAAAGTACCAAAA
Source organism: Combretum micranthum (assembly GCA_024138025.1). Lineage (NCBI taxonomy): Eukaryota > Viridiplantae > Streptophyta > Magnoliopsida > Myrtales > Combretaceae > Combretum > Combretum micranthum. The sequence goes on from JAMXBD010001911.1 coordinate 188,892, forward strand.
ACGAGTTTTTCCAAATTTGATGTCCGAATTTGAAAGAGTAATTATTGATGAAAACATGTGATTTTTATACCAAAACAAACTATTTCATGCCTATTTCCAAATCTGCCTTCGGTTCGTAGAAAAAGTCTAGAAGTGGGCAGAAAACAGCTCAAAGTGGGCTGGTCGGGCTGCCCAACGAAGAAGAAGATGAACAGTAACTTTTTTTTAGATTATAAAACTATATTATATACATGTATATTACATCCATTATATTTATTTCCTTTAATTTGATTTATTTTTCCTAATTTTTATTTCTAATAATAATGCTCAAAAATGCAAAAAATCCTTCAATTTAGCCATATTTGCACTAATATTAACATTTAATTATTAACAAATTAACAAAAATAAATTATCAAAATGAGATATCTATAACGGCCCCTCTTTGTGGTGAGGTTTGTCAAAACCTTATCACAAAGATAAAATAGACCTTATTTTGACGTTAACTTATCTGGAACTCCCACTTCTTGAGCGGGGTGAAAGGTTTTCATGTTCTGATATACTTCTTGAACCGGGTCGCTTCTCGAGTAGAGACGATTCATGTTCTTAAAGGGAAGGAAGCCACTCCTCTAAGCTAGCGATCCTTAAACTTGAAAAGAAGGAAGATGCTCCTTTGAGCTAGCGATCCTTAAGCTTGACAAGAAGGAAGGCGCTCCTCTGAGCTAGCGATCCTTTAAGCTTGAAAAGAAGGAAGGGCCACCAAGCTAGCGATCCTTAAGCTTGAAAAGAAGGAAGGTGCTCCACTGAGCTAGCGATCCTTAAGCTTGAAAAGAAAAAGAAGGAAGGCACTCCACCTAGCTAGTGATCCTTAAGGTTGAAAAGACTCTTGAAACGTTTCGCATGTTCTGCGGAGATGCTTCATGTTCTGAAACGCCTCTTGAACTGGGTCTCATGTTCTGATCCCCAAGTAGCAAATCTCATGTCTTGAGCTCTTGATTTCCTCATGCTTTGAGTGGCTTCTAGAGCTAATTTCCTGAAAAAATTAATCCTAACAATATATTTATTCATTCTCTTTCTTTTAAAAAAAAAATTACCAGATTCTTATAGAAGCTTTTAAACTAGTCAGACCACTTGGTGAAGTCTGCTTATCACTAGGTTTACTCCGTTAGGCTAGAACACATTCACAGTGGCTATCCTTTGAATTGAGTATCCATGTTTGTCTCTTGATGGTAAATGGACCCCCTTCTTTTTTTTTAGTCTTGATCACGGGACGATACAAGAGATAATTCTTAAAGTCTTCCTTACTTTGCAGCTTGAACTTATTGACTTGTTGTGTTATTCCCCTAAAATAGGCATTTCTTTAAGAAAAGATCAAATCACAAACTATTAACATGTTTTAATAACTTTATCAATTGCTCAAACCTCTCTCACAATACACTCGTGATTTAAGTGTTTGGAAGATATAAGGATGAAAGGGAACTTATCAATTAAGGTGAATGGTTAATGACCGATCTGATGATTGGAGATCGCCAGAGATATCTTTTTGTCAATAGATAACAAAAATTAGATCATACATAAACAAAGTAGTCAGCAAATTTTTTGAACTTGATAGAATTCTCATTAATTTCTCAAGATTAGTACAACTTGACCGCATCAGAATTTGCAGGGTCTTTCAGATCTAGACCATCCATTCTAGTCAAAATTGATGTACCACCAGGCAACACTTTCTTCACTACATATGGTCCTTCATAATTAGGAGTAAATTTTCCTCTAGGATCTTGAACATTCGGGAGCACTTTTCTCAAGACTAAGTCTCCTTCTTTGAAATTTCTCGGGTGAACTTTCTTATTAAATGCTCGAGCCATTCTTTGCTGGTAAAGCTGGCCATAATATAAAGCAGTCATCCTCCTTTCATCAATGAGATTCAACTGACCAATCTTGTTTCTTACCCATTTAGCTTCATCCAATTTGGTTTCTGCCAATATTTTGAGTGATGGAATTTCAACTTCAACTGGCAAAACTGCTCTGTACCATAGACTAATGAATAGAGGATTGCCCCTGTTGATACTCTGATGGATGTTCGGTAGGCCATGAGTGCAAAGGGTAGCATCTCATGCCAATCTTTGTAAGTGATAGCCATTTTCTCTATTATTTTCCTGATGTTCTTGTTGGTCGCTTCAACTGCCCTATTCATCTGAGGTCGATATGGGGTAGAGTTTCAATGTTTGATTCCAAAGTTTTGGCACAATTCAAACATTAATTTGTTGTTCAAATTGGTACCATTGTCTGTAATGACTGTATCAGGGACTCCATATCTGGCTATAATATCTCTCTTGATGAATTTGACAACTACTCCTTTGGTAACATTAGCGTACAAGAATGCTTCAACCCACTTGGTAAAGTAGTCAATCGCCACTAATATAAATAGGTGACCATTTGAGGTTTTTAGCGAAATTGGCCCTATCATATCCATACCCCACATCGCGAAGGGTAAAGTTAAAGACAACAATTACAATTCTTTGGGAGGAGCATTTATCTTATTGGAATATATCTAGCACAAGTGACAATGTCTCACGTGTTTGATACAATCTGATTCCATAGTTATCCAAAAATAACCCATCCTCATAATCTTTTTAGCTAGCATATATCCATTCATGTGAGGTCCATATCCCTTCATGGACTTCCTTCATCACATTTCTGCTTCCGCCTCATCTACACATCTCAAGAGAGTAGTATCAAATGATTTTTTGTATAATGTATTACCACTGAGCATGAAATGAGCTACTAAGCGTCTTAGCGTTTTTTGCTCCTTTGTTGAGGCGTTTTTAGAGTATTTGCCGTCTTAGAGGAATTCTTTGATATTAGCATACTAGGGATCTTTCTTTAAGACTTCCTCGGTATTCAAGCAAAATGCTGGTTCCTCTTTAATGCTAATCTTTAAAGGTTGGATCTCAACTCCATTAGTGATTTGAATCATAGATGCTAATGTGGCAAGTGCATCCGCGAACTATTTTGGTTTCTTGGCATATAAGTAAATGATATTTCTTTGAATTTTTGTGCCAATTCTAGTAAATGTTGGTGATAAGGCACCAATTTTGCATCCTTCGTCTTATATTCTCCTCGTGTTTGAAAGATGATGAGAGAGGAGTCTCCATATGATTCAAGATCATCTATATCCATTTCAAGTGCCATCTTGAGACCCATGATGCAACCTCGTATTCTGCTACATTATTAGTATAAGGGAATATCAATCTTGCTGAAGCGGGGTATTGATTACCATATGGTGATATTAAGACTGCCCTAATTCCACATCCACATACATTAGCTGCTCCATCAAAGTACAACTTCCATTTAGGGGTGAACTATTCTGATTCTTTATCCGAATCTGCCAGCAATATGCTTTCATCCGGAAACTGAACTTCATCAATCACATTATCTTCAACTGGGTTTTCAGCCAGCTGATCTACAAGCACCTGACCTTTAACTGAGTTCTTATTCACATAAGTGATCAAATTCTGATAACAGCATTTGCCACTTAGAAATTTCCTAACCAATCTGGTTTCTAATCCAGATACTTCAAAGGGTCATGTTTCGTGTAAAGCTCTATAGAATAATACAATGTATATTGTCTAAGTCGGTGCATGATCCACACCACGGCACAACAAGTTCTTTCCACTTCAATATACTTCTGTTCACCTTTAGTGAATTTCTTATTTAAATAGTAAATAACCGTTCTTTCCCATCTTCATCTTTCTGTCTAAGCTACCTCTGATTCAGGAAGTACGTCAAATACAGGAAAAGAAGGCGACTAGGTGTTGGTGCTACTAACAATGGTGGATTCATTAGATATTGCTTAATTTCATCACATGCTTCTTGACAATCTTTATCCTAATGGATAGCTGCATTTTTTCTCAACAACTTGAATAGAAGGCGACATTTATCGGTTAATTGTGATATGAACCGAGTAATGTAGTTCAAGCGTCCTAATATGCCCTTAACCTCTTTGATCTTCTTCCGAGGAGGCAATTCAAGTATGCCTTTAACCTTATCCAGATCAACTTCTATTCCTTGCTAACTAACTACAAATCCCAGCAACTTACCTAAGGTCACGCTAAACGTACACTTCTTAGGATTTAGCTTAAGATGGAACTTCCGTAATCTATCAAATAATCTCCTCAATATTTCCACATGATCTCATCTTCCTTAGACTTAGCAATCATATCATCCACATATACTTCGACTTCTTGATGCATCATGTCATGGAATAAAGTAACCATCACCCTTTGATATGTTGCCCAGTTTTTAAGGCCGAAAGGCATGACTTTGTAATAGAATGTTCCCCAAGTAGTAATAAAGGTTGTCTTGGTTTTATCTTCTTCTGCCATTTTAATCTGATTGTATCCCAAAAAGCCATCCATGAATGAAAATAGATGGTTTCCAGCTGTGTTATCCACCAAGACATCTATGTGAGGTAAAGGAAATTATCTTTGGGCGTAGCTTGGTTTAGATCGCGAAAGTCTACACAAACTCTAACCTTTCCATTCTTTTTAAGTACTGGGACCACATTGGCCACCCATTCAGGATAATCGGATACCTCTATAAAACCGACTTCTAATAATTTCTTCACTTCTTCTTTAATCTTAAGCAAGATATCTGGTCTAAATCGCCTTAATTTTTGCTTCTTTGGTTTGATATCTGCTTTAGTCGGTAATTTATGAACCACTATAGAGGTCTCTAAACCAGGCATATCTTCGTAGGACCATGCAAACACATCTAAGTAATCAGTCAATAATTTTATCAATCTTTCTCGTTGTTCAGTGGATAAGGTGGTGCCTATTTTCAAATTTTTAGGCTCATCTTCAGTTCCAACATTTACTACTTCTGTAGGCTCACTGATCTCAATTCTACCTTGTTCATATTTTTGCCAACTTTTCTCTATCCAGTGTGATCACTAATATCACCTTCGAGACTAACCCAGTAGGCCGGAAGTGATATCAGTATTTTCGTTATCTATCGCAAGATATCCCTTACTTTCACCGTTATCATCATATCTGAATAAAGGCAAGATAAAGAAAAAGGAAGAAAAGTGAGGAAAAAAGAAAGTGATGATATGGATAAAAGAGATAACATAGAAAAGAAACAAAGAAATTTCATTAATGAATATGACTCATGGAGTACATTTTATTTGAGCAACTGATAAAAGAAAAAAACATAAAAACACTTCATGAATTCAACCCTTACTCAAAGGTAACCCTAGAGTTAAGGGGAATAGTAAACCAATTATTCAACTCCTGAACCGGATGGGAGCTGCAAGAAGCTCCATAACTGATGCAATGTCCGGCTTCTGGACATGAGAAGGTTGTGGGAATGTGACTCTGATGTCTGGAGACTCAATAGGGGAATTATACCATTCTTCTCCTCTCTTCTTCGGGCTTTCCTTTTCATCTCTTGTATCTCAGCCGGAGTAGGAACATATCCCAGTTCAAATGTCCCTCTTCTTGAATCATATTAGCTTCTTCAAAAATTTGTAAACCAAAGTCTTCGGATCCTTCATCGCCAATATAAGGTATAGCAGTGTCTTCGAAGATAGCATGATCTTGTTCACCCAGTACCATAACGATTTGGCCATTTGTTATAAACTTGACCATCTGATGCAACTAGACGGTATTGCCCCACTGAATGGATCCAAGGCCTTCCAAGCAAAATTGAATGATCTTGGTATGTCTAGAACTTGAAATGGAATAGTAAAGTCTTGTGGCCCAATAGTAACTTCCAAGTCTATTTCTCCTGATATTCCTCTCTTGGATCCATCAAAAGCTCTAACAATTGTGGAACTGGATCGAAGATCAGATGCATCGATTCCGAGTAGGTTCAAAGTGGCCAATGGAAAACATTCAGAGATGACCCATTGTCAATGAGGACTCGAGCTACAATCAATCCATTACACTTAGCCATTATAAATAGGGGCTTCGTGTGTTGAGTGCCTTCAGCTCCCAATTCATCAGGTGAGAAAGAGATTTGGTCCAAAGCAAATACCGAATTCATCACATGTTCCATCATTTCAGTTGCAACACCTTCGGGAACCTTGATTTGTTGAAGTATCTTAAAGAGGGCTTCCGGTGTTTTTCAGAAGTCAATAATAAACCCATCAAGGATATTTGAGCCGGGACCTTAGCAAGTTGATCGGTAATCTTATAATCACTCATCTTCATAATCTTGGTCAAGGCCGTTTTCTCATCAGATTTCTCCTCCTTTTCCTTATCTTTTTTCTGTGGGAAGAATTCCTCTACCAATGTTTTCTCTCTTTCGGGCTCTGGCTTTTCCAAGTTTGCCGACCATGGGCCTGGGAACTTGATTAACAGCTTGATAGTTGAATGGGGCAGCTTTATAATCTTTCGGTGCAATGGGTACATGGAATTGATACCTCATCGACTTCACCTTATATGGGGCCTCTTTCTGCTCCTCTTGACATTGGATAACTACCCTTTTTGGATCAAACTGGATCATTCCAATAAAAGGCTCAAGATTCTTCAATCATGATCATGTTGATCGTGGGCCCATGATTCGGGAGAGGATTGGTGTTAACATTAGGGGTTAGAGTTTCAATGAAATCCAGTTGGACAATTTAGCATCAATGAGGTCTTGAATCTTATTCCGAAGCCTCCAACAATTGTCATAGAATGACCCACTTGCCCCAAATGATAATCACATTTCTGCTCAGGTTAAAGTATTTGGGCTTGTAGTCTTCTCTGGGTGTTTCAAAGGTGATAGATTGTCGGCTCTAAGCCGAGCTAGAACTTGGCTAAGGGGTGGGAATTCTGGTAAACTGTCTTTTGGGTCTATTGAATGGTTGGTTTTGGGATTGTGGTTGTTGTGACTGGGTGAAGGGTTGATTGGTAGGCGTAGGATTGAGTAGGTTTAGTGTATAGGGTTGAGCTGACTACACCGATAGTAGTATCCTTTCCTTTGTTGTTGTTGAAGTACTTGAGTTTTAGTCTTTTTCTCCACATGGATCTTCCCGGTAGTAATGGCATTTTCAATTCTGCATGGCCAATACTATCTCGAAGAAATTAGCAATAGTATGTCAATGAGATGGGTAAAGAATGGTTCTTCCAAAGTATTGATGAAAGTAAAAGTCAAATCCTTCTCTAGGATAGGGGTAGATACCATAGATGCCATTGATCTCCACCTTTGAGCATATTCCTTAAAGGACTCATCTTTCTTCTTCCTCATATTGCCTAAATCCCACATAGGAAGCCACTTCAATATTGAACTTGTATTGATTGTAGAAAGCCCTAGCCAATTTGTCTCAAGTATTAATCTCATCAAGATCCAATTGAGCATACCATGTCAAAGCTAGACGGTAAGGCTATCCTGGAAAGTCTGGATCATAAATTGCTCATATTGAGTGTACCGGCTCATCTTCCTCACATAGAGCCTAGTATGCAACTTTAGGCAACCAGTACCATCATACTTTTCAAAGTCGGGAATCTTGAACTTCTGGGGAAAGCCCACTTCGATTGTAGAAAAGTTTATGATTCCAGCTTGATCAAATCCTTCCATTTTCTCAAAAGCTTTGAGTTTCTCATTGAATTGAGAGAAAAGCCTTTTCTCCATCTCTTTTTTTGAGCCTCAATTTCCTTCTTAAGGCCGAAAGATTCGGTCTCGATAGTGATTTGTGGCTCATGATTAATTTTTGTTCCTCAATGGCTTTCATCTCTCTTTACCTCGGAATGTCCTTCGTAGTATCTTGAGGGGCCTTTAAGTTTTGTGCAAGAAGATTCATTTTCTCGGTCATTCGAAACACCATTTGTTCTAAAGCAGTGAACTTTGCTCAGAAATTGGATTGGAAATGTCAGAATTATTGTCGTTGTTGCTAGCATTCTGGATTTGGACCTAGTGAAGATTGGACTTGATTCGATCGGACTGTTTAGGAGCTATCTTTTAGAAACTGGATAAAAATCAAAAACAAAAATTCCAAGTTTAGAGAAAAATATTTATATTATATTTATATTTTTTTTTAGCGAAAATCTTATTATTTATTCACAATTCTCAACAAAACGAGCAAACGGTTAGTGGTAAAAATAAGCAAACAGTTAGTGAACAAAATATATACAAAGAGTTATACAAGAACATGTAGGACAAGAAAAGAAAAGCGTATGCGCATGCAAATTGAGATGATGAAGAAGCTTTGTGGCAAAAAACCATTTTATTTAATTAAAGCTGAATTTCTTCAAGGAGTTAATACATGACTAATATGACAAAATCGAAAGCTAAACCAAGAGACTTCAAACTTAAACCAAACTTCTAACCTTGCTAGGATATGCTAAACAGTCCTTTAGCTCCTCGATAGTCCTCTTCGCCATCCATAGTTGAGCTTTAAGTGCATGAACCTTGGCTTGAGAACTATAGGTGGCAACCCAAAACAAGAACGGTTCCGCACTCATTTAATGAAAAATCCATGATCATCAAACATCACTGTTGTCCAAGGTAGCTAGCCACCTCCAACAGCAATCAGCATAGCTGTCCACCAGATTCCACTACTGTGCACTAACACTAACAACACAATTCGCAATTGCTGCAATAAGATTTGAAATGAGGAAAACATTTGCTGCATACCAAACATACGCTTCGGATTAAATCGATAATTAGCAGCTGAAGATAATCAATTAGACTATTTCAGTGTTCACAATGTATATCAATAAGATTCAAACAAAAGCAAAAGCAATCATCTTTTAATATTAATCCAATGTATCGAAAATTTCAAAATCTTTCAAAGCAACGAAATTAAAAAAATGCAGATACAAGACGAATTCACTCACAGACAACGTAAAGTTCAAAACTTTTAACACATTTCAATAAGAACCACACAAGATTCTAAATGAAAAATAAACTTTTCTTTTAGTGATTTCCAACATACAAAAAATGTAACCAAAACGAGATTTGAAATCACCAACTATTGTGTAAACCCTAGTAGAAACAGAAATAAGGAAGAACATAGAACAGATGAGGAAATCCAAGAGACTGTACCTCTTGTTGCAGTGTGAAGTCGAGATATGATTAGGGATGCAACCGGGGTGGGTTTGGGACTGGTCATATAAGACCCGAACCCGTCCCGCTTTCCAATAGGGTTTCCCAAACCCGCTTTGCGACCCTACAGGGTTTTCTATTCAATACCCAAACCGCTCCTGTAGGGTTTTGACCTGACGCCGTCCCGTGACCCGCTTAATTTTTTTTTCCTCTTCTCAATACTTAGTTAAATTACACAATTTAACAATAATTTTATTCTATAGGAGCATAATAGTTAGTTACAACTATGCTTGAATGAATTTTACAAGATATGCCACAACTTTATTAAGAAATATAAAGGTTTAAAACTATTATAAGAAGAATTTCAAATGTAGAAGAAAAGACATTACTTCACTTACATAAATATACATAATACATATGTAGGAACCATGCCTTGTGAAGACTCAAAAATAGAAAAACATGTTTTCAAAAATATCGATAGTGAGAGGGAAAGTGAAGAAGCAACAAGGTCAGTATGTAATATGTTTATATGTTAGCTCAACGAGAAAATTCGTAAGGGCTTTTATATCTTAAATACAATGGAGGTGCAGATCAAGATGTTAAAAGTCAAGAAATAATAAAAATATATTACATAATTGTGATTTTAAAATTTCAGATTTAATTTTTTAAATTATTTATATTATAACGGGTTCGGGTTACCCATCGGGTTTTTTTAATAACCCGAACCCGCCCCGAAACCCTATAGGGTCAGCAAGTAATTTTTCAAACCCGTCCCGCGACCCTATAGGGCCAGCAAGTAATTTTTCAAACCCATCCCGCGACTCTATAGGGTCAGGCCCTATAGGGTTTTTAACGGTTTGGGTGGGTCGGGTACCCTATAATGACCCGCCCCGGTTGCATCCCTAGATATGATATAGCTGGTAACCCTCTTTCTTCTCTCACGTAGGAATTAGGTTTCTGCGCTTCTTATAAGTCTGGCTTTACCAATCCAACGGTTTAAATTCCATCTCAGGCTGAAGATTGGTCTAGTCCGTTGATTGCGCGATCAAGTTTTTAAACGCACGTTTTGGTCTGTACGATTGCATTCCCATCTTATTCAATATTGGGCCAGTCTATGATTCACAGGCCTCAAGCCCATGATTAAATACATACATTTTTTTTTTTTTTTTTGGCCATCAACATATATTATGACTTTCCCAAGTTAAAACAAGCGCATTGCATGGATTTTTATTTAAAGTATATATATACAATAAATATACCTAAAAATTTATGACCATAAATTTATTAATCAAGTATGTTCATAAATTGATTTAAATATTTGATTGTTACTATAACATATCCTAAAATATTGATTTCATATGGACATTTGGTGATTCTTTATATATACCCGAAATTATATAAAAAGTAGACTAATTCTTGTAGAAGTTGTAATTCCTATGGTTTTTTAGTAATATATATTTTTTTCTCCGAAGATTAAAGCTTTTCACATTAGACATAGACAGATTCGGTTTTAAATCGGAATCATCATCGACAGTTCCAAAACTGAAACCGAACTATCCGTCTGGTTCTAGAACCAGGAGTGAAACCACCAGTTCCACAGTGGCTTGTTCGATGGCCAAAAACTAGTAAACCGGCAGTTTCACCCAATTCTATTTAAAAAAAAAAATGCAAGCAAAGCAAACACTTTTGGTTGGAAATCTAACGAAATTTGGGAAAAAGAGGAAAAAAGTAAAGGACACCCATTGTTTTATACAAAAGCACATAGATAAGGGTAAGAGTACATATGCTAACATCTTTTGCTTGTAGCCTTCTTGTGGGTAGGGAAAAGATTTGATGGATGTTACATGCCACATGTAATATACGTGTGTAATTTTCAATAGCATTCTAACACGTAGGTATATGAATGGTGGTTATTTTGATAACTACCCACTATATTGCCCATATGTTAGAAAGTTACTAAGAGTTACACACCATGTATACATCCACGTAGTGTATAGTACCCATTCAAGATTTTTCCCTGTGGACATGGGTTTCTATTGATGATTTTATAATCATTGATAGGATGCATTGTTTTGTGTTGTCTTCTTCATTGCCATCACTTCTTTCCTGGTTATTACCTTGTACTCTCTATACATGCATCATAGAGATTTTTGGTTTAGCCCCTACTAGTAGTTACTAATATAGAAGGGTTTGTTTTGATGAAACATGAAAATTCTAAAGAAATGTTAGATAGTAATAATTTTCCCATTTCTCAAAAAAACTGGCATTTTGGTTCTAATTCGTAACAGTTGCTCATTCACATATTAGACTTGGTTTCGGTAACGAGTAATTCTAAAGAAATGTTAGATGGTAGTGAAAGGTGAATTACAATGGTTCAAGCTCCATGATGGAGTTAGCCATCACTAGAAATGTTTCATCTAAAACTAAATTTAGGGAAAATGGTTTCCAAACAATTTCTCTTGTTTTTTTTATTAGTATTGTTGCAACTGTTTACTACCATTACTAAAACCGACCACTATATTGTGATTTAGGATTATGCTCATTGCTTGTGTATATTGCTAGATTAACATGTCCATTTATCTGTGCATGTGCCATGTAGTATGATATATTTGTGTTGTGGCAATAATTTAGTTGTTTTAGTAGTTTATCCATGTTTGGATAATGTTTTCTAGGTTTGAAGCTTTTGCTGTTGAATCTTTTATATGATAGCATTGCCTATGACTTTGTGAATTTGTATTGGTAGCATTACAATATATACATATAACTTATCTGGGAAAAAAATTGGTGGTTTGAACTCCCATCACCATCTCAGGATATGGAGTACCGTACCTTTTTTATATTTTGCGAAATACCCGGCTCTAATAAATCCTACCTTTTTTGGGGTGAGATATAGTGACCTACCAAAAAGGTCTCAACATTGTAGCAGGGATCAACCTTGTTCTCCTAATAGAGACGAAAGCTCAGCCTTATGCAATTTAGCCTTACCAAATGACCACTCATTATTAGCGAATTACAATCAATTTAACCTTTGGTTCAGAAATTTGCTGAGTTATGAGCCGTAGTTATTTTCTTTGATAGATAAATTATGATAATGCTATTTTTAAGATCCTTTTAGATTTATGTCTTTTCTACATATTTATGGATTATATTAAGCAAAATTCTAGCACAATGCGTTTTCTTACATGCAATAGCATGCAACAAAGTGATCAGCATTTTTTTTCTTTTTGTCTTGAAACTAGCAATGAGTAAGGATTCAGGCCTCCAAGTTATGAAAACAACTGAATTTCATTTTATTTTTTGCTATTTTTTTACTTTTAATTCATGTACTAAGTAAGGTTTGTAACTAAGAATGGGCAATTGTAAACATCTCCTTGAGTTGGGTCTTGGTTCGGATATGACCTGACCCACCCATGTAGCGGTCCATGGGTCCTGACCAGGTCTACCAACTAGACTCGTGGACCCAGTGGGTCCAACCAAATCTAATCTAAAATAAATAAATATTTTTATTAAAAATTAAGAAAAATAAATTATTTATTGCTATAATAAGAAATAGAAATAGAATATAAAATAGAAGGAAATTTTAAAAAAAAAATAATATTTAACACAATTATTTTGCATGTGAAAATCATCAATTATCTATTCATAATATTTAATGCGTTGTTGAAAAAACATGTGACGCATACAATTCAAAACCATGTCTTATGCTTTATACAAAGTTCTATTAAGAGAAAGATCTCAACAATGTGGGACTTCTTCCTTTTTTTTTGTAAACTCTACTTTTAAAGTGTTACTCTAATCCCATATTATTAATATTTCAATTCAATGGGGAACTGCTTGCATATAAATAATTATCGTCCTTAATAAATAAATAAGGTCAAATAGTAGTACATTCTTAGATGCTTCTTATATATTTAATGTTTTAAACTTTTTATTTTGTTAAATAAAAAATAAATACATAAATATAAAAGGAAAAAAAGTGAAAACACATTGATGCACATATATGGTCTTGAATCAACAGTAAAAAATAAAAACTTCATTGAGTATATATTTAGCCAAATATATATATATATATATATATATATTTAAGATTAAAAATTTTAGAGTTATGTTCAAACATTTTGGAGTCTAATATGTTGTATTTTCTATATAATAGTATAGATATTAATTATTATCAAAATGAAAAATGAAAATAAATCTAGAATATAAAATAATAGAAAAGTTAAATAAAGTAAATAACATTTAATGCTTAAACTATTTTTCATGTAAATAGAAATTATTAATTATCTAATCATAATGATTATTAATTATCTATTCAAAATTTTAATTATATTGTTGACAAAAACAGTGATAAATATAATTCAAAATAATTATGTCTCATGCTTTATATAGAGTTCCACTAATATAAGGATCTCACATCTAAACAATGTGGATTTCTTTTTCTTTTATAAACTCTTCTCTTTTAGGGTTGCCCCAATTCCACATTCTAGTATTGCACCTCAATAGCAATGTCCTTATGTATAAATAATTGCACATCCTTGCTAGTGTTAATTGTATATGGGCTAAAAAGTAGTATATACTTAAGACCATTTTTGTATATTTTATGTTTTTAATTTTATTATTTTAATTAAAATAGTTTTTTTCTTAAGGGGATTGGTTAAAACCGTCCTTGCCCCCTTCACGAGTCCATGGCTTGGATCCATCCTACCCCCTTCATGGGGTAGTTTCGAGTCCAAAAATTTAGATCTAAAAAACGAGTGTAATTCTGACCTGACCTGACCTGACCTGACGTCTAGGCAATTGTGTATGTCAAAGGGTGTGGTGGGGCAGACAGAGTATTGAAGATTAAGAGGTGTTTTGATTTCATCACTCAAAAGGTTTGGCTTTTCCCTTAAATTGATTTAAAATTGTGTATAAAAAATTAGCAAAAAAATTGTGTAAAATAATATGTTTTAATTATTCCATAATTAGGATAAAGGTGGTTATTAGATGTGAGAATTGGAATGTAAAAATTTATGTGCTTTTAATATGGTCTAAAATTATATTTTGTATATTGGAAATGTACATCTTAATGGGTATTTTTATAAAAATAAAAAAAAAGTAATTGGTAAATAAATATAATTTATAAGGGATATATTAAATATTTAATTTTAAAAGAGGGTACATAAGTACTTACATCTTCTTTTATTATTATTTTTTTCAGTTTTTACTTACCCAACATGTTCATTTGGATGGATAAAGAAAAAAATATTACTCAAATGGAAAAATGATGAACAAAACCCAATCTTACATTTCGTTGCTTGGAACTGTAAATTCCGAAAATTCTCATCCTAAATTAATTCTTATAATGACATGAGAGTTTGCATTATAACAATCCTTATAAGGCCTAACAAATATCAAATAGTAACTCAGAAAGATGCCAAGAACCGAAAATCATCTAATAAGACCTAGGACCGAAATAGAGACAATATAATATAAGAAAATATGAACCAAAACCCTAAAGTCATGCTTAACAAGGTTAATATAAGGTTTTAAGATTGAACCCTAACTTAGGACCTAAATATAATCGCATAGTTTAAACTTTGATAATAGTTAATCACATAACCAAGAAATCTTAAATATCAGTACTAAGTATTATCAGGTATTTTTAGCAACATCATAAGATATAAATACATTTGTCCTTAATTCATTAATGAATTTATCATCTGGTTCATAAATATCAGACAAATAATTAAAGTCATTTTTCACTTATACATAATAATAGTGTAAATGTCAACTAGAAGGAAAACAATATCTCTCTTTCCCTTCTCCTCACCTTAACCCAATAATAAGATAGCCCCTCACTTTATCTCATGCCAAAGAAGGTAAAAATTTAATTTGAAATCCATGCTTTTAAGGAACAAAATACAACAAGTATAATTTTCAATAAATGGAAGGATTCTACAATCTCCTTTCCCTCCTCTTTGCCACCCCACCCATGCCCCAAAGTACAAACATTGTACTTTTACTACTAATAGTGAGCCATCTCATAACCTTTCATCATATTTGAAAATCTCAAACTCCAAAGCCTCATCACTTCTCATTAAACCCATCCCACTCCTTTTTTTTTTATTTTTTTTCTTCTCTCTCTCTCTCTCTCTCTCTCTCTCTTCACTTTTCTTTTTTTTCAAGCAAAACAACAAAACGACAAATTTTCTACAAGGTCCTACCTTTTTCAAGCAAAAGTAGGTGCCTTTAAGGTCAAAACCACCAAGATCACCACTAAGGTAAACTTTTCTTTTAGCCTCAAAGGTTTTTCCTTTAAAAGAACCAAAGCTTCTTCTAAATGCTTTTCTTGTTTCTCTTTTCCTTTCCTTTTAGGGTTAGATGTTTCTCCTAGGAGGGAGTGTGGCCTACCACTCCACCATCATCAAGGTAAAACTCTAAAACTCTGTAGTAATTAGGTAGACACATTGGAAAAATAAGAAAATGTTGGCTTTAAGCTTTTAAAAATTTGGAACCCTAGAGTATTATGTATGTTTCATCTAGATTTCTTAGTATTTTGGGTTTAAAATCATATATGAGGTCTATGTGTGACTGGGGTTTGGATTCCTTCATGAGAGGAACAAAAATGGTGTTTTCCTTGCTTTTTCTACACCTAAACATGATGTACAAACATCTAGAAGTCAGAACATCAAAGATCCACTTATAACTACTCTATATATGTCATGATTCATGAGAAATCCCGGGATCCGAATTTAAGTTTAGTTATCTTCATTCTTTACTCATGTTTTTAAAAGAAAAATGATATATCATATAGTGTTATAATTACCTCCAATAGTAAATAATGAAGAAGGATCAAAATAATGTTATATTATAGTATAAATATTCAAAATATTGATAAATGCACCATAATCATTTATGTATGTATTAGCTAGAAATGACCATGGATTAGAATTAATGTTTATGACTTGATGTGTCATTGGAAATAGGATAAAATCAATAAAGAAAGGTTAAAAGGCCAAAGTGGGCCTTAAAAGTTAGAAACTTATCTAAGGTTAAGTGAAGGACTAAATAAGCCTACTTATATGATTAATTTGAACTATTTATCAACAAGATAGGTTATGTGCCCTAAAGAAAACAAACTATAAATTGTGGATCACATTTCCATGTAGATCACGGCTCTGCTAGTGTAAGACTCGAAATTCCTAAAACTCATTCCTCAATATTCAAGGATCATCAAATAACTAAAATATAAGACTAAGTAGATGCAAGGTTATAAGAATTTGGGCATTTTATTATTAAATAAAATAAAGGACGACAAACATAATATGAGACTTATATGCTTCAGTTCATATTAGATTAATGCAATGAAATTAACCAAAGTCCATATCTATGATCACAACACAACAAAATTAGTAGATTAGAGCCAATATGGAGAAAAAGAATCATACCCAATATAAAGGGCTAATTTTGGCCCATGAATGATAAAGGGATAAATTGAGATTAATTCATAAATTAGTAAACACAAGGGCCATGAAGTAGGAGAAATGAGGATCGATGGGATTAGAATAAAGCCCAAATCAAAAGGGTATATATTTTAGGCCCATGAAGTAAGTAAAGCCCACAATGGAAGGTAACCATAAATGGCTATAATAATGATCACATATATAAGGTATTGATACTAGGACCACTATTTAGAATCGGGCCAAGATAAGAATGTTAAGCATATGATATGGCCTAATTTAAAACGACAATTGAAGATACATGACAATACCGATAATATTCCACCATAAGTGTAATATAGAGACTAACCAGACTTACCCAAAAGAGAAGGCCCAAATTTAAAGCCCATTAAGAATAATCTAAACTAGCCCAAATTATACAAGTGGATTAGACAAAAACCCACATGACAAAACATTCGAAGAATTCAGGTAGAAAAGGTTTAAAATAAACCTATAGATAAGAAATGCCCAAAAGCACTACAAGACCCTAAAGTTAAGATTTAGCTTTTTTATTACAACTTACGACTTCTCTAGTATTGACACATGTTATATTTTCTTTCACATATATATGCGAGCTCGACTACCTCTCCAATGTTCCTTCCGACTATTACGACTTGTGATTGCTGTTATAGACCAGTGAGTAGCTCGAACTTATTCACATTATTTGTGGATGTAGTATAGTTGCAACTAAGCAAAAGATAAAAATTGACTTGTATAGGGTTTTGGTGTTATGTCTATTGTATGATTTGTGTTTAGATAAGATACTCCAAATAAAGTGATAATACAAGTGTATGGTTTTACTGATCTTTGATTAAAGGCTAAGGAATGTCCATGAATGTTTGATCACCGACCTGACTAAACCATATTCGATAAAACTAAATGTCATGCATAGCACTACTATATAAACATTGCATATATATATATATATAGCCAATACTGTCACGTATTACTGTTTAAGGCCCATGATGTGATAAGGGTTTCTAATGAAAAATGCTAGTTCCATCGATTCAATCATGGGACTTATGGGTTCCCTCGGAACTACTTGATTTTAGAGGAACGTTGCCCATGGTTCCCATGTGAATTGAGTAATACTTGGGGAGTTTCTTTGTTTACAGGTAGTCAAATGCGTTTTTACTATTTTTAAAATAATGTACTATTTGCATTCTTTGATTCTCATGGGCATTAATGACTGGTGCTGAGTTCCTTAATCCCGGTGTGAGGGCATAAATCTCCACTATTTGGAATCCCGTCATCCAAACTTATATGTGTGTAATCGTATGTTTAAGTGTTGCATTGCATATGCTTGATCAAAATAACTTAGTGTGATATGCCTTTATGTGTTTAATGTCTAGTTACTTCACTGAGCTGTGGATTTCGCTCACACCCTTATAGATTTCACATGTTTAGAGGTAGCTTGGCTGGCATCTATGAGAGATCTTAGTTTGGTATGCACTTAACGTCCAGGGTAGAATCAAGTGAGTAAGGCAACTGGGAAACCTAGTCTCCATGATTAGCTATATATATATATATATATATATGTTTAAAATTGTATTAAAGATGTCCTAAAACTATTTGTCATGACACCTATGTCTAAGTCTACTCTGTGCCAAGATTGAAAAGTTATTATTACTCCATGATGCTATTATATACATGCATGCTTTATTCATATTTTGTATAACATTGATCTTGGTTGAATGTGTTGCACCCCTAGGAGTAACCTGATCATATCATACGCCTGTGTCTCTTTGGAGCTCGAAATAGGTGCTACGGATAGATACGGGACAAAATAATATGTTTAGGGTACCCTTTAGGGCATAATAGAAATTGACATTTTGTTATGACACATTTATTATTATTAAGTGAATACACATCATTAGTGTTAAAAATAATAATATTAAAACTAAACATGGTAGTTATTTTTGTATTTATTTTATTGGATGGTTACTTCCATCTTTCTCCTCCCATAGCAAAACATCCCCAATGCTCCTGTACTCTCTCTCCCTCTGTCACGACCTACCACCCCAGGCTGCACCACAGCGGAGGGAGCGCCCTTAGGCCTTTAGGCTACCTTGGGCAAGAATCGTAATGCCAGGTACACTGGCCCTCCCAGCACCTTTAAGCATAACTAGGACACCAGAGGTACTGTGTAACGACTCGAAACTCTACTAGGTATTATCCGCTTTAACCACACACTGCACAGTTTTGTTCTTTTGGTGCTAACGCTTCCCAGGTAGTTACCCATCCTAGGATTGCTCTATCTAGAGTACGCTTAACTTTGGAGTTCTGACAAGCTCCAACAATTGCACCGAAAAGACATCTCTGTGATTAGAGTTCCACCATCTATATTTGAGGGGTATTATATACTCCCTTACTTATAGAACTAACGTCCCCGTCAGTTTCATTATATAGGTCCATAACTATTGCTTTGATACCATTTGTCATGACCTGTCACCCCAAGCTTCATCGTAGTGGAGGGGGCGCCCCTAGGCCTTCGGGCCATCATAGGTAGGGATTGTGATGCTAGGTACACTGGCCTTCCCAGCGCATCCTTAGGCACAACTAGGATACCAGAGGTACTATGTAATGATTCGGAACTCTACCCATTAAGATATTATCCGCTTTGGCTACATGCTGCATGATTTTGTTTTTTTGGTGCTAGTGTTTTCCAGGGAATCACCCATCCTAAGATTGCTCTACGTAGAGCACACTTAACTTTGGAGTTTTAACAAACTCCAAGCAATTACATCAAAAAAATGCCTCTATGATTAGAGTTCCACCATCTATATTCGAGGGGTATCATACCCTCTCTCCCTCTCTAACAAAAACCGTTACCACTATTTTTTATTTTTTTCCTACACACTCAGCATTGGCGCATCATCCACTAGTTATTAAGAATTCCGAATTACTAGTTTTTTTTTTTTTATTATGGTACATAATGATCATACGCATATTATTTTCCTAAAAGGTTTTCCAAGATAACGATGCAAAAATGACTTGATAACTTATCAAAACAATTTGGCTAAAAAAAAACTTATCAAAACAAGTAATGATCATCTCACACACAACCATATACCTCACGATTGATACACCCACAAGCATATAAAATGATTTGGCATGTCAAGAAACATTCCAAGATTGATTTCCACCTGCAAATTATTAATTTATTATGGGTTTGTTTTCCATCATAAGGAAAACATTTCATACTAAATGTCATAGCTCAAAGAAAGATGATTGGATTAACAATTCTACAAAGTTTTTTCAATCAAATGATCCTTCCATTCCTTCGTGGTATGGTTCCTTCAACTTTCGTATAGCAATGCATCTCCGAACTTCACGTCTAAACACATTTCTAAGCCATTCTTTCCTATAAGGTTCCATGGACCTACCATATTTGGTAAAGACCTCAACAAAGTCATCAAATGATAGAAAAAATGCTTCAACTTTTGTCACTGATTGGATGGTTTGTTTTGAAAGGGGATGAGTTGTCAATGGAGACTCGAGGGCCTTTTGAAGTAACTCTTTCCCAAATGAGTCATCTTTTCTAAGTTCCTCCACAGGTAATTCATTATTCCTGCTATGAAATGCTAAAACTTTGCCTTTTATGATATAAATCATTTTATCGATCGGATATCCCTCTTTATAGATTTTTGTTTTTGCTTGAAATACCACTGGACTTGCTCGTTCTTGCAATTCTTTTCTCATTTCTTCATCTAGCTCCTCAAATTCTTTCACCTAGATGTATAAGAAAAAGCATCTCAATATATATAGTCTAAAAGTTTAAGTTTGTTAATTAATCTAATATACTATCATATTATTAATTGATAAAAACTACCTTATGGAATAATCTTTCGTTAAAATACGGCTTTATCTTCCTCCTTAATTGCCAAGGAATATTGTTGAGCAAGCTCTCAATATTAACTTCACCGACTCCTTGCCACTTAGGATGTTGACACTCACATACTTCTTTTCTTAATTGCTTGGGCAGACGACAGAATAGAGGCCAGTCATGTAGTTTTTCTCTTTTCTCTTTTAGTTTTACCAACCAAGGAGGTGTTGTGTGTTGCAAATACAACTGAAATATTAGTGTAGGAGATGTATTTGCCCATATAAACAAATCATTAACTTGTGTTAAAATAAAAAAAGAAGAAGCAAACCTGTGCATTTCCAATAAGTAGAGCATATAGAATCAAACCAAAAAAGCAAATGAAGACCGCAAAGATTGTATCCCATATGTAGTTGCCAACTATGATGTTTAGTCCCGATGAACTACAAATATTTCAATACAATTTCACAACTTTAGAACTCCAGGGGTTGTATAAAACATTTGCAGATAGTATTATAGAAATTTCTAATTAATATATCAAGTATATTAATAGCTTATTATAAGCATTTGAATCCAAATATCAAACAATTTAACTTTTATTAGAAAAATTATAGCTAGAAATCTAATATTAATATGCCGTATACGCTACCTTATAAGTACATATTTTAAAGTTTAGAATTGCCACTAACTTTTGACCCTTTAACATCATCATGGAACCTATATTTTATAAAATCTACATGTTTTGGGTAGCTTATGAAGCCAATGACTTTTTTTTTTTTAAATTTTACTTCTTTATCTTGTTTAAAATATCATAATCATTAAAATTGTGATATTAAAATTATAAGTTAGTAGAGATTTTAAATATAAATTAAAAATACATACAAATATAATTAATATAATTTTCTCTCATTAAAGTTTAAACCTAAATTTCAAAGTGGCTAAATATATATATTCAACCAAACTTACACTTATTGTATTTACTAATCTTCATCTTCTTTACCATGATGTGTATGTTCATTGATTAAACAGTACAAATGTTGATGATAAAATATGAGGTAGTAAGTTTAATAAGTAAAAGTTTGATAGGATATAAAATTTAACAACTTCGAATATTTTTTGTAAACCTGAAAAATAATGCATAATATAGGTAGTAATTTTACATTATGCATTAATCAACTACTAAGGGCTAGTCTCAAATAATGGATAATAGAGGTTACACTAAATTAGTAGGATTTTTTTTTATATCTTTTAAATTTAATTATATCTAAAAAGGTATTTTATGAGTGTGCGCATACCAGCCCACCTATATTAAAAGTTTTCAATCAAGCCTATGCCCCAGAACCTATAATGGTATACTTGGTAATGTTCAAGGCAGTTTCCAAAGTTGTTAAAAGGTCATTAGTACCATAAATATAAGTTTAAAAATTTGGATATGAAACATATATACCCTATGGCTATCGTATTTGACGCTCAACCTAAAACCCCACTATATAAAGGTACAATAGGCTTTTTAATCCAACAGCTTCTGATATTCAACTTAAGTGGAAACACATTTTATAAATAATGCGCATAATATGGACTTTCTACCTAATTATAGTATTTAAAGAAAAAGAAAAGATCAAACATGAACAAACCTAAGGTTGTTTATGCCCCACCAAAAGCTCCTAGAGACCTTCTTTAAAATCTGTGGATCCAATGATATCGGAGGTAATTGCATCACGGAACATTCCATAGAAGTCATCGCCGGGGTTGAAGCACAAAAATCACTGAGGTTTTGACTATATCTATAATAATTGTCACTCTCACAATATAAGTCAGGTTCACGACATCCAGGAGCTTCCAATCACAAGCTCCTTTTAAGCAATCCATTCTTCGATCCACAGAACGTATATACCAAAAACCTCCAAGGACCTATTCATTACCATCAAATTCAATCATATAAGTAAATTAATTCAATCACCATTTTATGCATAAGATAAAGGAGATTAATTCATGTCTCAATATAGGTAACCAGATGATTGCAAGTTAAATGTCAAGTTATATAGTATAAAAATGAACAAGTCAAATCACTTATTGGTAGTTAATTGTAAACATTCATAAAATTTGGTATCAAATGTAACATTTATCCTTTTTTTTTTGTTTTAAAATAAGGTCTAAACATTTATTTCAATAATATGAATATATATATAGAGTTCAAACATTTTCAAAGAACCCTGTAAATGTAATTGCACAAATTTACTGGTCATTAGATCCATGGATGTCCAGGCAAGAACTTCCCATCGTGAATTGTGATCATGAATGATGATTCTCAAACTACACTATTACCAGTGACTCTTTTAAAATGGGACCATCAATCGTATACCAAAATTCACTTACATGACTTGCCAGCGAAAAGAGGAGGAGATTAAAGGCAGCTCCCATCCATCCAAACATCTGACTTGAACTTGTAACTGTAGCTATGTATGCTGGACAACATCGTAAAATTCGTGGAACAAGTTGGAATACCACCATACTTAAGCCATGATTTTAAATGTGATTGCAAGCCTACTGTCCATACCACCACCTGATGCAACAATATTACGAAATTATTCTAGATTACCAAAAAGTTGAGTTTAGTATAATCCAATACATACTATATATCATACTTGTTAGAGGACCAATACATCAGATAGATTAGTATATCAAACGAAATAATCTATATTATAAGACAATACTAAGATTGATTTAACTATGTATATACATAAATAAAGCTGCAAATTATGGATAGGGTTGTAATCGAGTCGATCCAAGGCTTGGGCTCAACTCATTTAAAAATTAATGAGCTCTAATTCAGCTGAACTTTTAATTATGTTGAAAAATATGGACTCAAACTTGAGCTCCTTACAAGCTTGTTAAGGATTGAACTCTCTCGTTTATATAAATAATTATATTTATAATATTGTATTAATATAAATAATTATATATAATAAAATAAAATTATTAAAAGAAATTGTTCATAAGCATTTAACGAGCCTGACTCACCAGCCTTTACCAAGTTTATTTATGAGTCAATTAGCGATCTTGAAAAAAGTTCATTCTTAGCTCATTTTTTTAAGCAAACTTCACTTTGAGCTCACGCTTTGGCCTAAGCCTACCCGGGTTTAGAACAAGTTGAATTCGAGTTGCTTAGTTTATTTGTAGCACTACTTATAGATTAATAGAATGGTAATTTAAACTTCTGGATTGGTTTGTAATGAGAACAAGTTGTATAAATAAACAATTTTTTGTTCAACATATCTGTATTGATTATCAAATCACTACTAAGAGCGATAATAATACTTAATAATCGGTACAGAGACAAGTGGCTGACGATAGAAAAGGTTAAATCATACAATACCTGAGGAAGAGGCAGAGACGCCATTATGGCCATTACACGAGCTTCCTTACTTGGCCTTCGTGAGGAGGTAAAATCAGAGAATTATAAACCACGTTAAACAATTTTGACATGAGATATTGCACTTGATATTCTGGTGGGAGATGAAATTTTATTTTTTTTCATCGTTCTGCCCGGAGATAGAGCTTTATTATTTTTAGACCGCGGCTTCAGCCAGTTTAAAAGTCCATTTACACATGGAATGGTTTTTCGGTTGACCCCTCATTCCTTGAATTTCGACTTCTCCCACGACAACTCTTGGACCACCATGACAAATCATGAAATATATCCACAGTTGTGCGCAATACAACTGCCACAATCATCAGCGTCTTGTCCATGTAAGACAAGTTGATAACCACCTATCCATCATCACCGGAAGGTGTTTTTTATCAATTTAAAATGCCATTTTAATATATTTACTACAATATGCATCAATCTAAAATAATTACCAAAACAATATACTAGAATCGCATGTTGTACATGCATTTTATACTTATTTCTGTTAAAAGAAATTATATGTTAAAAATGCAATTCATATCTAAGTTTTTTAGCCAAATCACTAGTTGTACATGCAGTTTATTTATAAGCCTAAATTACATTTTCAAATTGCAATTTTAATGGGTTGCTTTGATAATTAATTTGATCACAATCCTATTTAATAATTATTTTTATAAAAAAAAATTAAACTTACTCTCCACTCATCACTGGAATATAGAAGAACAATGGATCGACAGCAATAGCTATTACGCCTAATAGTAATGTGATCCCTTCAGAATAATTGAATGGCAGCATTGGATTCTTTGTTTTTCATCTTTTGCTTTATTCGGTCGTCATCTCTTGCTTTTGTTCCTCCATAGGTAATATTAAAGCTGAAAAAAAAAGATTGGTTCATTTCTATTACTCAATAAACGTGCAATTTCAAATTAGAAGTAATTTCACATATTAGGAAGGAAGAAAGAAAGAGTGTATATATTTTAGTGCATTAAGGATATATATTATATATATATAATTTTAGATATATCTGTATATATTATTAAATCATTTATATAACTTTTTGGCTCTTTGGCAATAACCCAGTATGGACAAAATGGATAAGATAGCTAAACATATAATTACTATATATACTTATGATATGGTTAGTATGCAGCCATTTACAATGTTAATGTTGTAGCAACTTCTCATTATATATAGATAACATAAATAGAAAAGTAAGCACGATAAAATGCATTTCATTTGTAATCAAGAGTGATTAAAGGTACTTTTGGTCTGCCTAATAGTAGATAATAATAGACGATGGCGCTGATGTCCAAATTTGATTGGTAATAAGATATTGAAAGTCAATGGAAAAAAATAGATAAAACATTTTTATCTTGACATTGTTACGGTCGTAATGATTTTCACCATTTTCCATCATATATATTATTTCGAGGAAAAAGTTGTTTTGAAATCATTTTTACATAATAAATGCATCCTTGAATTAGTTTTTTCTTTTAATCTTTTATATTCCATCTGTTCATGCTACTTTTAAATTTTCTGATAGGGGGGAAATCTATGTTTTTAGGTCATTTTTATTATAAAGCCTTCTGTTAGGTTCTTAGTTCTTAGGGTCACATATTAGGGACACCAAGAATTGTCTCCTTTGAAGACTTCTTAGTATTACTTGTAACGTTCTTAAATAGAATTTCTTAGCAACCACTATTATCATATACAAACAATCAAGAACATGTTATTGTCCTCTTTTATATATATATATATATAGATGAGATTATATCTATATATATAAAGAGGACAATATATATGTTTTTTGCCTTCAATCCGTATATATTTGAAATTAAAACCATCTTATCTGTAACTTATCCATTAATATTTTTTATGATGATAATAAAAGTGGAGATTGGAGTGTGATAATTGGGATATAAAAATTCACATATATTTAAGAGAAAAAGGTTAAAAGTGTATATATTTTACGCATTGGAAAAGAAAATTTTTATTGATATTTTTATAAAATGAATAAAGTGAAGGGTAAATAATTTCATTTTATAAGGATTTTTGGGATAATCAATTTTAAAAGAGAGGTTGTATGTATTTTTGTGTTCATCTTTTTAGCACTTGAATCATGACAAATACCCACTTGACTTGATGTCAAAACAATACCAAATGAAGGAAAATAAGATGAATCAAATAGACCAAAAATCTAATGATTGTCAAACAAGTTTGGCATAACAAATGCTAAAGCTAAGTATGGGTCTTTAACTAAGGAGATGCTTATTTATGGACCCGGTTTATTGACTAAGAACTCTAGTCCTTATATAAAAATTCAAGGCTAAATGCCTAAAAGTATTTTTTTTTTCCTTATATATGAGTGAAGGTGATACATATGCCAACCAATCTTGTGGCGTGTAACATGAAAAGAACCTTTTTCGATTTAGATTCATTAGGAATTACACTTCATTTGTTTTGAACACATCACATGGAATGTATATGCCAATAATTTTTAACATAAAAAAAGTATACTAATTATGATGGTAATTGTTTTAGAAACTAGCTTTCTATTATTATTATATATGTCAAAATTTTATTAGCATCAATGGCTGAAGACTACCAACAAAATCAAAAGGAAAGCTATAAGAGCGAGGGATGAAGAAAATTAACCTCAACGTGGGCTGTTCTTCGATAGTCAAACCTATAGGGTTCGCATCGCCCATTTTCTTTGTCTGACTTGAACCGTTGGTGAGCTGCAAAAAGTGTCCAAAGAGAAACATCGTTATTAGTGTGCTATGGGGGAAAAAGGGGGAAAAAAAAAAGAAAGAAAATAAAACAACATGATTGACTATCACAAACCATCATGAGATGCAGTGCTTACTCTTATTAGACAAGAATTTTTTTATTTGATTAAAGTAGACTAAATTTGTCAAATATAGTTCGATATATATGTTTAAGTACTTGTTTTCATGGGAAGCTTCATATAAAGATCTAAGGTATTCTAAAACATTCTTTTGTCTCTCTCTCTCGATAATAAAAACTAAATGTTGGATGTGTACCTAAAAACCATCAAAATTATTATCTTGTCGCAGTCATCTTGTCAAATTAGCCCAAATTTTTTGTTTGTTTATTATGTAGACACATGAATCACATTGAAGAAGCAGTGACGTCTTAAATCAAACTGCTTATCAAGTTGTTTAGTGAAGACCACTAAAATTAAGATTTGAAAAATTTAAAAATATTAAACAACAACTTATGAAATAAGGATGGTAACACCTCCCTAAAGTTTTTGGAAAGGCTTTGCTCCATTCATGCATGAAGCCACAAAGGAATTGAGCATGGATCGAAATTCAGATCAACATATAGCCTCATAACCGAGGGGAAAAAAAAGAAAAAGGCATTACTTTGTTGATAGACTTCCCAAGCATGACAAGCTTAAATAAATTAATGAATAAATGTGAGATTTGGACTTGGATTTTGTTTATTTTTATAATGAATTATTTGATGAAAAAGGTAAAATTTAGGATTAATTACAAAAACATGATCCATGTTTTGAGCAATTTGTAAATACATGATCCAATTTTTTTTTTTTTTTTTTTACAATTAAGTGATCCAAGTTTTATAAAAAAAATAACGATATTATAATTATTATTACAGGGAATGTGTTACAGTCTTATTGATCTAAAAAGAGTTAATGTAATAAAAAATAATATTAAATAAAATATTAAAAATTATTTTTTGAAAATTAGAAAATTGAAAAAAATGTAAAATTATTTTTTATGATCAATAAAATATTAACACGTGTCATTCTAAATTATTTTATATGATCAATAAAATATTAACACGTGTCATTCTAAATTATTAAATAATATTGAAATTTTTGAATAAAACGAGAGTCACCTAATTATTAAAAAAGATAGCACAGGTCATGTGTTTGGAAATTGATAAAATCACATATCATGTTTTTGTAATTAACCCTAAAATTTATTATCAATAAACTTTTTGAGGCACTTATAATACCTAGATTAACTCCCTAAATTAAATTTAGGTACTAAATTGATAGTTTTAAATTTGAAACAATAAATTGTAAAATTGACAAAATTTATATATCAACGATAATATTTACCCTAAATTAACTTTGGCCCTTCTGGAGTCTTCTTTAGAAGTATTTAGCGAGGAAAATCCTAAAGAAGTCTAGTTAACTAACTTTTGATCCCCTAAAATAAACTTAGATACGTGAATCATGTAGAGATAATTGCGCACGTATCAGTGGTTGAAAAGTTATTAAATGTTTGAATAGTTTGCAAGTGCTTCCTCTTCCGAATAGCATGTGTAATCAATAAAGACTAAAAGAATTGAAATCTAAATTAACAGCGAATTATACCAAGTTATTTGAATACCAAGGGTTCCTTACTATGATTATTTTTTCCTTTCTTCTCCTTTTTTTTTTTTTTTTTTGTGTTTGAATAGCTTTAATTTTAGGTCACATAATCAAACATTACTAGAAAACTAGCCATTAAAGACAAAAAATTTGCGATAGGAAATTTCCATCTCTAAAAAAAATAAATTAGCTACAGATTTACGATAAATTCATGATAACATAAATTATGAATAATCTTATAATTTTTCTATACTTCTGCGATGGAATTTGCAATGGATTACAAATTGATTTGCAAAACAGAACTTTTCCATTGCAAATTTATCTCTGATTTTAGTAGGAAAAAAATTATTTTAGTGCCAATTTCTATTTTTTCAAATTCTGTTGCAAATATGTCTCTAAACTAAATAATTATATATATGTATATGTAAAAATTATGTTTATAATATAGTTTTAATTATACATATCAAATATAATATATATAAATGTATAATATATAATATGGATTTATATTATATTTGTAAGTTAATTTTATTATATAATATATATAATATGTATAATCATATGTCATTTGCAACTAATACTATGCATTTTATTTATAATATATTTATTAATATATTACATATTTATATATAATAAAGTATAAATAATAAATAGTACTTAAAATATGTTTGTTATAGAGATTTTACATTTCATAAGTTATTATTTACATCTATCTATTATATTCTTTTATATAATAACTTCTTATATAAAAAAATTTAAATATACAACTTGATAAAATAATGTGTAACAATAATATAATATGTTTATAAAAGTATAATCATATTATTTATAATGTTTTTATTATATATATTTATTATAATTATTCTTATGTTATTGAATATAATTTTTTTTATATATCTTACACAATTTATATTTACATACTATATATTATTAAAATATAATAACATATCTTCTGAATTAAATATATTTAAATTGCCATCATATATTATTTTATTAATGTATTAATGAAAATAGATTTTTATATTGTTTATAGTATATCTAATGTATATATTTAAAATTTATATATTTATAAGTTTTACATAATTTAGTAAGTTAATATTAAATATAAATAAGTAATTTAAAAGTATAATTATTATATATATCATTAAATAAGTATAAGAATGTATATATAATATTATTTATATATACTATTATTGATATTTTTAACAATAATATCATATTTGGCTAAAAAATTATATTATACTACTAAAAATATTCTTTATTTATAATAAATATATAATTTAAAATAATTATTATGAAGGCTAAACTTAGTATATATTAATAATATATATTATTTTAATAAAATATTAATGAAAAAAACTGTAATAAATAGGTGAAGTCAAATTATAAATTAAAAATTATTTATAAAAGATATGTAAATTTTTTTATAGATATAATATTGTAAATTGTAATATCCCTTAAATAAATAGTAGTTGAACTTTATTAATAAAGATATGAATTGGTTCATCAAATTAGTGCCTATGAAAACTTCAAAGTTAAATGTACTTAATATATAGCATTCAATGGGTGACCTATTGGGAAGGATAAATACGAGACAAATGAGAATTTTTTTTTAAATAATTTATCTTAGAATTAGAGACATATTTGCGATGGAATAATTTTATTAATAATTAATTCTAAAACAGAGACAGATTTGCAAGAGAAATTCTGTTGCAAATTTGCGACAGATAATAAATTTGTCTTTAAAAGAATTAGTGACGATGGTTTTTTAGACAAAAATTTGTCTCTAAAAGTTTTCAGAGATAGGTTTTTCACTTTTAGAGACATAATTTTTTGCTTCTAAAACCAAAATTTCTTGTAGTGAAAACCAAAATAAAATTTTCGTACTAGAATAAATTACCAAACTCAGCCTTAAACAAAAGTTTTCTGTTTAGTTACAATATGGTCGGTTCATGGCTCAGCATTACGAAATCAAACCATGTCGACAGTGGACTCTTATTATATTAACCCAATAGATTCATTTAAAAGTGGACTTTTTATGTTTTTTCAATCCCTTAAGACTTGGTAAGGTATTGCCTATCTCCATGATATATATGTATATGTGTGTGTGTGTGTAAAGATATATAAAGACCAGTACAGTTACGTACCTCCTGAAGGAACTTTCAAAGCTCAAATGATTGGTAACTCCTCGCTGAACTATGTAGAAGCTTGCTCCGTTCATGCATGAAGCCATGAACGAATTACATATTTATATATGAGGATGGGATGCCAGATCAACATTTTGCATGTCTTCATGGATGTCCAAAGAAGCAGTCGCTACTTGACTTTGACTTGCAGATGAAAGGGTGGAAAACCCAAACAATAAGTCCAATAACAAAATAAATTTTAGACATGATGACCTGGGATGCACCCACGCCGGCCGCACGGATCTTTGGGAAAAAAAAATAAAAGGAAAAAAACAACAACAGCAGCAGCAGCAACAAGAAAGCCAAAGCACGTGAATCTAAAAAAAAATTAAATTAAATAGCACCAAAACCTGCAAAAAGATGCTTCACGTGAGGTAACAAAAGAAAGAGAGAGTAACATAGAAACAGTTGCTCGGTAGGAGAATCAATGTCCCGGGCTTTTCCACATAAGTTTTTTTTTTTTTCCTTTTTTTTATATATATTTTCATTGATCCCATTTACTTTTATATGATATTTTTACTTTTTTTTTCAATCTTACTGACAAATAATAATTTCTAAAATTTAATATCAATACATTACCTGAAAATGCAAAAAGATAAATATTAAATTAATTACTTTAGAGTTTGCAGTTAAATTATAAGGTAAATATCAAATTTGGTACATGAACTTTACACAAAAATTCAATTGAGTACATAAACTTTAAAATGATTAATTTAATATACAATCAAACATTTTGTGGATATTTTTAATATCTCCTTAATAAATTTTTCTCTGTTTACAATCATAGAATATGTAGCATTTCATTGAATTTTTATTGATACTTAATATCATCTAGTATTGATTGATAGGCCGTTATTTATATGTTAAGAAATAGAGCGAACAGTGTTAGTAAAGTAGTAATAATAGCTACAAAACTTTAATCGGATTCAAAGTTCAAATATCAAATTTGATGTTTTTTTTTAATTTTATAATATATCGCCATATTAACACTATATATAATTTTAAAAGTTTTCTACCCTTTCATCTGCCTTTCAATATAACTGAGCATGCGGTGTATATAATGTGTTTGTCCATATCCTATTGCTTTTGATTGCTATAAATAATCATTGTCTTCTAATATTTGATCATCCACTTCGTCATTCAATGTCGGAGCCCATCATCATTAAGATCTAATTTGGAATAAAAGAAATCAATTTGCATCACGCAAAACACTATGATCTTATTTCGACACATCCCAACCGATATACGACCGAGCAAGAGCAACAGTAATTTCGTATACAAAATTCGCATTTTTCGAAGTGAAAAATAAGCCAAATGTGCAAAAACATAGAAAAACAATAAAATAAAATAAAAAAGAAAAATTTTAACAAACTAGTCGAAGAAGAAAAACTGAAGAGATTATTGCATGTGCTTTTTCCACACATATGACTTATGGAAAAAAGGACAAATCTTTAGAGTTCGTATATTATTTGGGACTGACTGCAAAATTTCACCCCTCGATAAAGAAAAATATAAGGCATTTGAGTGGTAGAATTTCACCACTCTATCCAGCAGACTAAAAGGAGGTAGGCGCTGATAGAGCTACGTATGTGGAGACGGTTATGCAGGTTAATCGTAAAAATTGTGGATTGGGTTAAAAATTTTAGATCGTTTAATGTGCGAGCTAAAATGGCACGTCCCATAATTCGTCCGCAAACCTACACTTAAAAATAAAAAAAAAAGAAAGAAATATAAATTTTAAAAAGAAAAAGCATAATACATTTAAAGTAGTTGTTCCAACACCCCATCAAGTATTTTGCTGCCTCATAAATTATATAAGAAAAATTCACCTCTTTTTTTATATTTTGATAGGGTTAATATCAAGAATGGTACATAAATTTTGATAAAATATATAATTAGATATCTGAACTTTAAAATTGACTAATTTATTATCTCAAGTTTGAAATTGATCAACATAGTACCTAAAAAAAACTTTATGCACACAAAAAATATCTCTATAGATATCTAATTGATCAATTTTAATATTTTTAGATATCAAATTGATTAATTTAAATTTTAAAATTTAAATATTAAATTAATTAATTTTAAAATTTAAATATTTAATTATATATTTTATTTAAATTCATATACTATATATCACATTAACCCATTTAGTTATTCCGAATCGTCGCTAGGTATCGTCTGAAATAGCGATAATAAGGTACATATTTCGTCACCAAGTAATGATGTCACTTCGACCGAAAAAAAAAACCAATCATGATCCCAACGCGATGATGTACTTGCTTCTGCCATGCATACTTCGTAGGGCAATCTCTGCATTCTCTGACGTCACCATAAATACGTACACAAAGTCACTTTCTCTCTCATTGTCATCGTCTTGCCACATGAGGATCGAGCTTCAGGGTCAGTATGTTTTATCAAATGTTGAGTGTTGATGCTGTTTTGGTATTATATTTTTAAATATATATTTATTAAAAACTAAATATTTATAAAATTTATATATTTTATTTATAAATTGATCAAATTAATATGATATAGATAAGTTATTAATATAGATCTACTACATATATCATATACACAAAAATCCCACAATCTAAATAAACCCTTAATCGATAACTTACGCTAGCCGGCAACTTTTACGAAAAATCCCCCCCAAACAAAAAAAAAAAAAAAAATCTCTGGCTTGACTTGTTTGCAAATAAAAAGTTATAGATTATGACTCTATGTAGATTGTTTGATTTTTATTTATATCGTATATTTATCTTATTTGCATTTTTAACTTATTTGTATATGATCTATTTGATCTATTTATAAGTAAAAATATTTGTTTTCCATCTATATATTATTTTGACAAAAGTTTGGTGAAAAAGATAAAACTAAAATGTTAAAATGACCATAAAAGTTAAAACAAACTAACCCCATATTTGTAATTTTTAATTCCTTGGAAAGCATATAGGTAGGAATGTAAATAAATCAGGCTAAGTCAAAATTTTGAAGTTCTTATCTCGACTTGTTTAACAAATTAATGAGCTCCAGTCAAGATGAGCTTTTAATGTGCTAAAAATTAACAAGCTCAAGTTTGATCTCGTTATGAGATCGTTAAGGATTCGCAAGCCCGTGCTTAAACTTTGGCTTCTTTACATAAATAACTATATATAGTTATATTTAATATATTATATTAATATAAGTCATTATATATAATATTACATTAATACAAATAATTATATATAATAAAATATTATTATAAAAAAATTGTTCATGAGTTTTTAACGAGCTTGACTCGCTCGCCTTTAACGAGTTTGTTCGCAAGTCAGTTCATAATCCTGAAGAAAATTTCAGGCTCGATTAATTTAAATAATAAATTTCATTTTGAGCTCAAGCTTCAAGCCTCTCAAAACAAATCGTACTCCAATGAATAAACTCATTTACAATCTTAATTATATATTATTAAAGCGGTAATTTAAACTTTCAGATTGGTTTGTAATGGAACATATTCTACAAATAAACAATTTTATGTCCAACATTTGTATTGATTTTCAAATCACTATTAAAAAGCGATAATAGCGCTCAGTTGTCAGTACTGAAACTCGGTGGGCAATAATAGGATAGGTTATCTGGGAAGAGGCAGAGATGCGATTATGGCCATTACACGAGCATTCATGCTTGACCGTGGACCTCCCGACAGGAGATACAGTCAGAGAATTTTTTAACCACGTTAACAAATTTCCGACATGGATATTTTAGATGTCTTCATGATTCGGTTTGGATATGGATTCAAATCCGGAATCACTAGTTTCTAGTTTCAAAAATGGTAGAATCAGAACCAGATTCATAAGAGCTGGTCCAATTTTTGGTTTCAGTTTTCATGGTTCAATTCTAATTCTAGAGGAATCGAGAACCATGAAATGAAAAAATAAAAAGATCAATTAAATAATTTACTTAATTTAATTAAAAAAATATAAAATAACTTTTTAACTTAAAATAACATCGAGTCTAACAATAATTGTTTATAGCTTAGTTAAAAGAAATTTTATAATTATGTATTTATTTTTATATAATCACTTGCACCTTTTTAGTTGTTATATTAGTAATGTGATACTATAAAATATTCAACATACAAATAAGTCTCAACAACACAAAAACAAGTCCACATTATTAAGAAAGAAAGTCTACTTTGGTTAGAAGTTTAAATAAATTTAACAAAATATGATTTCAAATATATTTATTATTTGTGTTTTAATAATAACACATTAAATATTATGAATAGGAGATAATTTTTTTATTATCCATGCCAAAATAGTTTTAAATATTTATTTTACAATTATAAATTTTTTATAATTTTTATAGCGTAAAACTGCGAGAATCATCGTTCTCAATCGGTTTTTGAACCGGAGTTCCAAAACCGCCAGGTCATGCGATTTTTAGGGTAAAACTGTAAGGATCCACCAGAACCGATAGATCCTTTGTCGATTCAAACTCGCTATTCCCAGGCGATTTCCAATTCAGGAACTACCGGTGATGGGTCTGGTCGGTTATCGGTTTGAAATCGATCCGTGATGATGTCTAAGATATTGCGCCCGATCTTGTGCTGCGAGATGAAATTTTATTATTTTTATTTTCTCGTTCTGTGAGGAGATAGAGCTTTATAATTTTTAGACCGCACCTTTAACGAGTCTAAAAGTCACATGGATAGATTTTTGGCTTGCCCTCTCATTTCTTAAATATCGATTTCTACCACCACGACAAATAATGAAGTATATCCACACTTGTGCGCAATAGGACTGGCACAATCCTCTGCTTCTTCTCCAATGCAAGACAAGTTGACGACCTATCCATTGCCACCGGAAGGTTTGAATTTAGAATGCCATTTTAAAAATTTATTAAAATAGGTATTAATCCAAAAAAATTACAAAAATAATATACCTAAATTGTATGTTGAATATCCGTTTTTTGTTATTTTCATTTATAGAAATCATATGCTCAAAATGCGATTTTTATAGATAAAAAAATTTTCTACGAATACAAATCACATGTTAAAATTATAATTTCTAATTCATCACATTTTCAATAGGTTATTTTAATAATAAAATTCATCTCAATCCTATTTTAATAATTATTTTTTCACAAAAAGGCTAATAATCCTACCATCCACTCATCATCCAAAACATAGAAGAACAATGGGTTCACAGCCATTGCTATCAGGCATAATAGCAACGTGATCCCTTCAGGATAATCGAATGGAAACAGTGAATTCTTTGGTTTTTCATCTTTTGCGTCTATTCCATCGTCATCCTTCGCTTGTGTTCCTCCATAGACGTTGAAGAAGAGAACAAAATATTGGTTCATCTCTATTACTCAATAAAAACAATTTTTAATTAGAAGTAGTTTCAAATATTAGGCAAAAGGCAAAAAAAAAAAAAAAAAAAAGGAAGGAAGAAGGAGAGTGTATATATTTTAATGCATTAAGGATATATATTTAATTTAGATATATCCATATAATATTGTCAAATCATTTTGTATAACTCTTTGCCTCTTTGTCAATAAGCCAGTATAAACAAAATGGATGAGATAGCGAATTATATATATATATATATATAATATTACCTATATATACTTATGATATGGTTAGTATGCAGCGATTTATAATGTTAATGTCGTAGCAACTTCTTATTATATATGGATTAACATTAATAGAAAAGTGAATTCGAAAAAAATGCATTTTATTTGTAATCAATAGTGAATATAGATGGTGATGGTATTCCTTGTAGTAGATAATAACAAACGATGGCGATGATGTCCAAATTTAATTGTTGGTAAGATAATTAAAAGTTAATGGAAAAAAAAAAAAAAATCAGCCCTCGACATGGTTACTGTCATAATAGTTTTCATCATTTTCCACTATCAAGTAGTTATGCCTTCAATTGTAAAGATAATATATTATATTACATGTAGAAAAGTTGCATTTTTTTTACACAATAATAAATGCATCCTCGACTCAATTTTTTTCTTTTCTCTTTTTAAATTTTTTTATATACCATCCTCAACCCATATTAATTCTATTCTACAATTGATATGTACACTGCTTTAGAGCTTGCCGTGGGACTTCTATTGGGTTTATAA
The DNA here is from genome assembly GCA_024138025.1 of Combretum micranthum. Classification (NCBI taxonomy): domain Eukaryota; kingdom Viridiplantae; phylum Streptophyta; class Magnoliopsida; order Myrtales; family Combretaceae; genus Combretum; species Combretum micranthum. Next base: position 225,283 of record JAMXBD010001911.1, read on the forward strand.
ATTTTATAATTTGATACGACTGATAAGCTCTTATTAGGTGTCCAAGCAAAAATATCCTTGTTTGCCTTTAAAAAGACAATCAAATCCTCTTTGATATCAGAGTGGAAAGTCGCTCCCACTTTGATCGTGTGGTTAGGACTATCGTCGAGGGTAACCTCCTCCCTGAGGTCGGTAGGCTCGCTGTGCTTTTCGAGGTTATACCCTGGTTCCATCTCTACTGAACATATACGATCTCCTTTCAAGGCTCTGATGTACAACTGTCAAAATTGTTCTTAGTCTCCTTGCCACACACCTATTCCATTTGAGGTGGGAAATTTGGCCTTAAGTTGGGGTTGGGAGACAATCATAGTGAATATAGACTGACAGCCCCTCCTTAATATGGCATTATAGGGAGACCAACAAACAACCACAAGAAAATCTATAAACATTGTACGGCTCTTCCCGAGCTTAAGAGACAAAGTGATAATGCCCCGAGGTTTGATAGATTGATTATTGAATCCATATAGCTCATGGTCGTATGGCCTCAACTTTGGCTTGTTCCGTGTTTCATTTGCACGTAGGCCTAATTGAAGACGATGCCGGCGCTACTTTCTGTTTTAATCAACACCCTTTTCACCTTCCATCCGGATATACGAGCGGCTATGACCAGGGCATCCTGGTGAAGGATTTGGATTCCTTCGTATTCTTCATCAGAAAACGAAATTGTGGAGTTAATCTTCACTTTCTTAGGTTCTACGTTCATTACCAGTTGAGATGTGCTCAAGCTAGACGGCAATCCAGCTCTTGTTGAGGTGATGGGCCCACCTATGATGGTATTAATCTCACCGAGACACAAATGGCAAGGTCGTGGATGATGCAAGTGGTCTTGGGCAACCTCCATCTTTTGGGTTCGTCCACATTTCTTTTTGTGCCGGGGTTTCTAGCTTTAGGTTGTGATCCACGTACTACCTTAGCCAACCTCGTCGTATGGCATCTTCTATGATGCTCTTGAGCTATCAATAGTTGCTTATGTCATGCCCGCGGTCGTGGTGATACTTGCAGTATTATTTGGAGTCCTTTCATCGTGGACTTGGTGTCATTGGGATGGTGGTGGTAGGAGGCCTTGGTTTCTTATCTCAAGAAACACGTCGTGCACTGGTAATTTCAAAGGAGTGAACTTGTTGTACGTTGGAAAGAGTCTTCGCTTATTGCCATCTATAAGACTCTGTTTTTTATCGACTCAGTTGATGTCGATTCTTTTCCCGAGATGTATTGTCGTAAGTTTAGGCCTAGCTAGATCGATTTTTGGCTCTCTTCGGGCATTCATTGTATCTTCTTGTCGGATATATTTGTAGGCTTTTTCCCTCACTTGCTCAAGCGTAGTAAGCTGGCACTTGGAGAAGGAGTCCAAGAATGGGTTATCGCGCGAGAACCCCTTGTTTGATGGCTTCTAAAGCCACATCTTGGTTAAGATTTAAGATTTCCAAGCATGCTTTGTTAAATCTTGCCAAATAGTCTCGTAGGGGTTCGCCCAATCTTTGTCACACCGTGTAAAGATAGGAGGCGTTCTTCTCTAGTGGTTTGGTCACCATGAAGTATGCGACAAAGAGGTCGGTAAGTTGAGAAAAGGAACTCACCATGTTTAGTTCGAGCTTATTGAACCAAATCCTGGCCACGCTTTGAAAGGTGGCAGGGAAAGTATTACACCATATAATATATGAAAATTCGTGTATAGCCATGATGAATTGAAATTGGGCGATATAGTCCTCTAGGTCCATTGTCCCATCATACGATTCTATAGCAGGCAACCGAGCTCCTGTGGGGAGTACTTTAGACTGGATTTCAAGTACAAATGGCATTTTGCCTAGGGATGCTTTTTAATGGGCTCGCTTTCAAAGCCCTCCTTAATGATGGACAGTCTTCTCATCATGCTACGTATCTCTACAGGAGTGAGGGTGTCCCTCTCATGGTCCTAACCTAGGCGAGGATACGCTGTCCTTCCTTTTTTAGGTCGATGATTGTCAACCTGATGCCTGGTAGCTGCTCGAGCAGATTGCTGTGAGGCTGTACATGCTTGTGAGGCACAATTGGTGGCTCTCACCAAGCTATGCGAAGCGTAAGCCTTATGATGAGTGCTTTAGGTTGGTCCAGAGGTGTAAAACCGCTCTTTGGAAGTAGCTTTGGGCTGCGAAGAGCCTGTAATGCTCTTGAGATTCCATCTGATTCTATCCTCATCATGTTTTATTGATGATAGGATCAAAGAAATGCTCTTCCGTGCACTAGAGGTCCATTCTTCCAACCGCAGATCATTCAACCCCTCTAACTCTATTATCCTAGCTTGTAAGAGAGCATTTGATCATTCATTTTCTACATTTCGATGTACTAGATTTGTGCATAGATGCTTGAGTTCCAAATCCGATTATCATCTATATTGTCGGTGTCGGTAGCAATAGTCGAACCAGTACATGGCATTTTGGAAGCCTCGTCATCAATAGGTTAAGAAATGGGTGGCAATGGAGCATAGTCACCTTGATTCTTTCTTCATTGTGAGTCATGCATTATGAGAATGTGGTTCTGTTTGTTAGGGTTTTTGAAGGGTTTTTCAGAAAGAGGCAATAAAAAGTGTTTAAGGGATCTATTTCCCATAAACGGCATCAAAATGTTGTACAAGCAGAATCTAGGTCGGTATAGATTGCTCCTGCAAACACCAAAGGATCGATCAGAGGGACACTCCGTGTTTAAGTTAGTCCATGAGTAAGAGTATGGTTTATACAAATAGAATGCCAAATAACTTGCTTTTTTTGTTTATACTCCATGTTTTTCTATCCTCTTTCTTGTTCCTTTGCCACAGAGGTAAGGGGGTATTTATAAGGTTTAGAATCATACTAGGACAGCTAGTACAAAGCTTGGTAATAAGTGCAGAGATGGTACATGAGCTGATGAGCTTGACTTTGTGGAGTATAGTCGAGCTGTTAATGTCCTTCCTGGTCATGAGGTGTGACTAGGACGTATATCACATCCGAGAAAGATGAGGACTCAGGGTTTGGCTAGGTTAAGGCCGAGCTGGTAGACCCAGCAACCTAATGAGCTCATAGAGTCGTTCCAATGAGAGGGCTTAAGAGTGATTCTCGTATCACCTGAGGTGTTATCCTCTTTGATGACTTCAGGTCGGGATGGACCAAGCTACTGTCTCTTTGGGCTTTAAAGGGCGGGAAGGGTTTTTGGGCCTAAAAGACCGAGTGGGTCTAGGGCTATATTTTACTATCAACAAAAATAATAATAAAAATAAGTGATGCAAAAATTGGGCATTAAACTTGAATAGCACCTTAAGCTTTACAAGCTAGCATGGCTAAAGAAGGGAAGTGAGGTAGCTTTCTCAAAATGAGTGCTAGTTTCACTTTTTGTGGGGCCTATATATAAAGATCCTCTTTATGTGATGCATTTGCAATGGATATTTGCCACTCACTATTACATAGGCTTTGGTAATTTGATAGGGCTGCGATATATAGTGGTTGAGCCAACACTTACAGTTTTGTGTATAAAAGGATAAAAATTTATGTTGGTTCATAATAGGGTCCGAACCTCTGAAGCAGTGTACTAGTTTTAGTATACTATCTTTAGCTAGGTTCGGAGAAGAGTTGAAGGATTCATATGTTGCTTTTGCTTTAGTGGTTAAGGAGGTAGATAAGGAACTTGTTGATAGGAAATGGTGACATGTAGATTTTATATGGATTGTTCTCACAGAGGATCGATTTTTTGTGGGTGAATACACCAAAGTTTTAGCTAGGAAAATTTGGCCAGTTCAGATCATTGAGAAGATCAATCCTAATGCATACATGTTGAAGCTACCTAACCATACTCAAACTAGTGATGTATTTAATGTAAAACATCTTATCCCTTACATTGATGATAATTTAGATGACAAGAACTCGATGGCGAACTCTATCCACCCTGGCAAGATGATGAGATGGAAGTAATGGCTAACAATTACATGAGAAAATGGGGTAAATATTGGTCAGTGACAGTTTCATAATTTTAGGTCCCTATCTCAATGCAAAATGAGCTAACAAATAAAAACCATCATCTTTGGTGATGATGGATGTCGGTTTTTGAGTAAATTCTATCATGTAGTCTCTTAAAGCTGCATTTTTTCTATTTCTAGGAACTTTTAGATGTATAATAGTTTTTTTTATAGATAATTCCTTTTTTTATCGTCTGTAGCATTTTTCACTTAGCTTTTCTTTATCTATTTTATGTTTGTAAGTTTTGGGGATTCTCTATTTTTAACAATTTCTCATATTCTATCTTCGACAGCTTTTGGAATTACTTATAAATGTATGTGATAGGGTAAAAAACATAACAGTTTTCTATCAGTAATATTGTTTTGAGCAATCTTTCCTCAATTTTTCTCAAAACTTCTAATTCTTTATTGTTTTTGAATTTGGATGTCTTTCATCTAGGTATTCACACAATAGAAGACCACATTCTGGTATTGGTGTGTAAATCAACAGAATGTGGTAAATTCCCTGTTCTTTCACTGCATCAATATATATGTATGTGTGTGTGTGACCAGATAACGTAAATAGGAACACCGTCCTACCATGGCTGCGACATCCATCATATTTGTATATATTGTTGTTGTTTGTTTGTTTCTATTGGAAGTAAAAAGACCTCATATTCTCTTCTTTTTCAAAAAATTTCCAAACAACAGTGTTGAGTTGAGGGTACGGCAATTATTTATCAGGAAGAAAAGGATGAGAATCTGGTGTTGCTGCTAACCAGAAAGGGCAACTTTGGTGAGTCACTAACTATCTGTTAGTCACATTTTGAGAGTAAAATCCAAATTCTCTCTCATAGTTTCAGAAAAATGCTTATAGTGTATATATTTTGAGTGTTGATAGAGTACAAAAGAAAAATAGACATGGGCAATTTCGTATGCTTCAACTCGCCAGAGGAGGGGTAGAAACGTGAAGTCACAATTTCATCTCGTCGAATCAAAATCGTGATTTTGAGTCATGATTTCTTGTCCTCATAACGATTTTATGAGAAAATGAAACCGTAAGTCCAAACTCATGCTTTCAATTGCCCCTCTTTTTTTTTGGGTAAATTCAGATTTTTCGAATCCCTTGTGTTTGCATTTTTCTCCTTTTTCCTAGTGTCCATTCTATTAGAATATCCATGTTCCACTAATAACTTATAATGATTTTTGGCACATGTAATTATAATTGAAAAAATAGTAAAGGCATGAGTAGAATCACGTAACAGATAAAAAAGGGAGGGAATTAAATCCTTCTATTCTAATAGAAAATCCATGCTCCACTACTAACTTATAATGGTTTTTGGTACATATAAATATACTTGAAAAAATAGTAAATGCATGTGCGGACCTGTAGAATTATACAGTGATGTGTTATTACAAAATGCTCAAATAGTTTGCAGTTCCTCTCTTACTCGAGTAACAAATGTAATCAATATTGAATATTAAAAGTAAAATCCGAACCAAATGGTTAATTAAATAAAAATAAATTGAATATTAAGGGTTTCTTTTTCTTTTTTCCGTTAGGTTCAGTTTTAATTTACGGTTCGATTTGCATAATTGATGAGAACAAAATTCTTATCGAAAGTGGATAGAATACCAAGTAGAACCTTAAACCAAACCTAAATTTCAATATTTTTGTTAAATTTGGTTTGATTCACAATTAAGTTCAAGGCTTATTCGTAATTCAATTTGTAAAGTTAAATAGAATGAAGCCGGTACTTTTTACTTTGATACACATATTGGTGGGGGAAAAGAAAAAAGTGCAAAAAAAAAAAAAAATCTAAAAGTCTTAACTTTTTGAAAATAAATCTAATCGTGAGTCTAACCCACCATGATTTGGACTATTTACATGAAAAATCGTGAGATGACTCTTCCTCGTGGCAAGGAATCGTCAGCCCGCATGAAAGCGGACAACGTTAAAATGGAACAGTAAAAAAGGAGCTCATCCAAACTCCAGAGTACCAAGTTGCTATGATAACGACAGGCACTCCACTACTTCGTTATTTTGGGTAATAATTTTATAGTTTTAGGAAAGTACCAAGTTGCTATGATAACGACAGGCACTCCACTAGAAAAGAAGATAATGTTTAATGGTGAAAAGAAATGTGGCAATGCGGCATAACAAATTGAATAAAATAGACGAAAAGAAACGTGTCATGTGAGTAGTATTATTTTAAAGGGTTAATGCGAAATAGAGTATTTGGGTCATCCTTGATAAAGGAGACGTGTCATGTGAGTAGTATTATTTTAAAGGGCTAATGTGAAATAGAGTTTATGGGTTATGTGAATACTAGCGTATAATGTATTTGTATGTAAAAATATATATATATATATATTTTTAGAAAAAATAAAAATATAAAAATAGAAAGTAGAGATAAAAGACAAAAAATATCTGTCATATTTTGGTATATATATTTTGACACTAATAAACTAATATTCATTTAATATTAATAAATAATACTAGTCACATGATGAAATTGATTAAAATAGACGAAAAGAAAAGAAACGTGTCATCCTTGATAAAGGAGACTCCTAAATATAGATGTTCTAATATAAAATAAAACTTAAAAGAGTGAGAGAAAATAATTGGGTTTTATACACATAAGTTAACACTGACATTTTCGGGTGAGAAAAAAAATTTTCAATGATGGAATTATGAATCCAATCCATATTTTTCATGTAAATTTAATAAATTGGAAGTCTAACTTATGATCTTTTCATGGAAATAAAATCCTGAGTTGGACTCACGATTTTAGGTGCCGCATTTTTTAAATTATTTTGAGAAATTTGGATTTTTAAAATTTTTATTATTTTTATTTTTTCCCTTTTCCCTATATACAGATTTAGTTTGATAATACAATTTAAATTATTCCCAAATCCATCTTTTATATTATTTATATTATATTATTTATATATATAATTTATATTTATATTGGTATATTTATTCTAAAATTAGACATATTCTATATTAATTATACTTATTTAATATATTTATTTTGATTGAATTAGTTAAATTCAAACCAAATCAAATAGAAATACAAAAAAAAAAATAGAATAAAAGAAATAGAAATTAGATAATCAATTATCTAATAATGTTAACATGTTTTGCTCTAGTGGGAGAATAAAATAATGTACATGTCATTTTAAGTTTGGCTTATGATTAGGCTTTATTATTATTTTTTTGTCGTTTTAGTGTCTTATTCTTGTAGTTTCCAAACAAATATTTGTCAAGAAAACACATATAAATGAAAAAGAAACATCTTTACTTATAAATTGATCGAATACAAATAAGATAGTGATAAGATGCAGATGCAAATAAGATATAGATGAAAATCAGACAATCCAAAAAAACATAAATGGACTAGCGTTTCAAACCTAATATGAGGAGAAAATTTAGAGTTTTCAGTGAGTTCAGATGACTATAGGGTTATAAGAAATTGAAGCTTAGTTTACCAAAGGGTCAACCATGGGAAAGTTAGTTTAGTCATGACTAGTTTTAGGGCTACAAATGAGTCGAGCTGCTCATGAGCTACTCTATCTCAATTAATAAAAGAGCCGAGCTTGAGCTTTAATTTAAGCTCGCGAGCTAACTCACGGATAGGCTCGCAAGTAGGCTTGTTAGCCAGCTCATTAGCAAATTTATAAGTTCTATATTTATGATATATAAATATATAATTAAAACAACAAAACTAATTGCTATTTAATATATGTATATATATATATATAGCAACTCTTATAAATTATTTTCAGATTTGAAAAAAAAAATAGAAAATCAAGTCAACCTCGAGCTTTAGTTTCAAGCTTGATCAAAAGCTTGGCTTGGATTGCACTCAATTTGTAAACGAGCCAAACTCGAGCTCAAAATAAAATTCATCTAGCTAAATAGGTTAAGTTCGAGCTTAGATTTCAAGCTCGATAAAAGTTCGGCTCAGGCTCGAGCCCAATAATTTTTATATGAGACAAACTCCTGCCTTCAAAAGCTTATCTTGGCTCAACTCAGTTCGTTTGCAGCCCAAACTAATACAATCAAGTGAACCATAAGTTTAGCTAGCACAAAACTTTAGCATAATGTAATTAAATAAGTCTAGAAATATAAATTAGATGAAAAATAATTCTATCAAATGGCTATAGTCTTTTGTTATGTTACATTAGTCTAAATGTTGGAAAAAGGAAAATTAGTATAATTTATCATGCATACATATTATGTTTTTCCATACTTGACCTGACTAAATTACTCTCATTTATTGTGAAAGAGGACACATTTTTTAAACAAAATAGACTTTGATCGGGTAGTGTTAAGGCACTAAACAAAGAGAAAAAGGCTTCAATGATACTAACACACTAAGTGAATTGATTAATGGCATAGTAGTACAGAAAGAATTATAAGATGTAAATAGTTTTATAAAAACTATGCACTATTATCACTATTTATCTAAAACATATTAGTACTTATTTGTCACTCACTTAGATATGTGCATATTTGTAAGGACCGTATTTACTACTTATTTAAAACAGACAAATCCAATCCCACCACATATAACATGCATTAATATATATAAAGCTTGTTTGCAAAGAGAAAGTTTGTAAAATTGCTTACTTAAACCTATTATAAGAACCATTTCCTAATATAAGATAAAAAGGAACTTTACACAAGATAGTACAAACTCCTTTATCACTTGTACCAACAAGACAAAAAGGATTACTACATATATATATACACACACACACACACATATAACCGAACATATAAGTTTCAAAACATAGACTAGAAAACATAAGCAAATGGGGTAAAGACCGGTCAGTGATATTTCGTAATTTTAGATCCCTATCGCAATGCAAAATGAGCTAACAAATAAAAACTATCATCTTTGGTGATGACAGATGTTAGTTTTTGGGTAAATTCTATCATGTAGGCTCTTAAAGTTGCATTTTTTCTATTTCTAGGAACTTTTAGATGTATAATAGCTTTTTATAGATAATTCATTTTTGCTTATCGTGTGTAGCATTTTTCACTTAGCTTTTTTTTTTTTAAATCTATTATATGTCTGTAAGGTTTGGGGATTTTCTATTTTTGACAATTTCTCATATGCAATTTTCGACAGCTTTCGAAATTGCTTATAAATGTATGTCATAGGGTAAAAAACATAACGGTTTTCTATCAGTAATATAGTTTTGAGTAATCTTTCCTCAATTTTTTTCAAAACTTCCGATTCCTTTATTGCTTTTGAATTTGGATGTCTTTCGTTTAGGTATTCACACAATAGAATATCACGTTCTGGTATTGGTGTGTAAATCAACAGAATGTGGTAAATTCTCTATTCTTTCACTACATCAATTTATATATGTATGTGTGTGTGACTAGATAAAGTAAATAGGAACCCCATCCTACCATAGCTGTGGCATCCATCATATTTTTATATATTGTTGTTGTTTGTTGTTTCTATTGGAAGTAAAAAGACCTCATATTCTCTTTCTTTTTAAAAAATTTTCCAAAAAACAGCGTTGAGGGCACAGCAATTATTTTATTAGGAAGAAAAGGATGAGAATTTGGTGTTGCTGCTAACCAGAAAGGGCAACTTTGGTGAGTCACTAACTATATGTTAATCACATTTTGAGAGTAAAATCCAAATTCTCTCATATTTTTCAGAAAAATGCTTATATTGTATATATTCTGAGTGTTGATAGAGTAAAAAAGAGGAGAGAAAAAAAAAACAGACATGGGCAATTTCGTATGCCTCAACTCGCCATAGGAGGGGTAGACAAGTGACGTCACGATTTCCTCTCGTCGAATCAAAATCGTGTTTTGGAGTCATGATTTATTGTCCTCATAACGATTTTATGAGAAGATGAAACCGTTAGTCCAACTCATGCTTTCAATTGCCGTGTTTTCGTTTTTTTTTTTTTTTTTGGTAAATTCAGATTTTTGGAATCTCTTGTGTGTGCATTTTTCTCCTTTTTCCTAGTGTCCATTCTATTAGAATATCCATGTTCCACTAATTACTTGCAATGATTTTTGGCACATATAATTATAGTTGAAAAAATAGTAAACGCACGAGTAGAATCGCATAACAGATAAAAAAGAGAGGGAATTAAATCCTCCTATTCTACTAGAAAATCCATGCTCCACTACTAACTTATAATGGGTTTTAGCACATATAAATATACTTGAAAAAATAGTAAATGCATGTGCGGAACTGTAGAATTATTCAGTGATGTGTTATTACAAAATGCTCAAATAGTTTGCAGTTCCTCTCGTACTCGAGTAACAAATGTAATCAATATTGAATATTAAAAGTAAAACCCGAACAAAATAGTTAATTAGATAAAAATAAATTGAAGATTAAGGGTTTCTTTTTTTTTTTTTTTCCGTTAGGTTCAGTTTTAATTTACGATTCGATTTGCATGATTGGTGAGAACAAAATTCTTACCGGAAGTGGATAGAATACCAAGTAGAACCTTAAACCAAACCTAAATTTCAATATTTTTGTTAAATTTGGTTTGATTCAATTAAGTTCAAAGCTTATTCGTAATTCAATTTGCATGTTCAATAGAACGGAGTCAGATTTACTTTCAGTAAAGGCTATTGATACACATATTGCTGGGGAAAAGAAAAAAGTGCAAAAAAAAAAAAAAAATTTTAAATCTGAACTTTTTGAAAATAAATCTAATCGTGAGTCTAACCGACCATGATTTGGACTATTTACATGAAAAATCGTGAGATGACTGTTCGTCGTGGCAAGGAATCGTCAGCACGCATGAAAGCCGACAACATTAAAGTGGAACAGTAAAAAAAGAGCTCATCCAAACTCTAAAGTACCAAGTTGCTATGATAACGACAGGCGCACAGGCGCTCCACTAGAAAAGAAGATAAATTTTTTTTTTTTGGCCAAACGAAGAGAATGTTTTTGTTTTTTGGTTATAGAAGATAATGGGTCTGTTTGTTTTGGCTTTTTTTAGCAGATACAGATTTTTTTAAACTTTTTATTAACAAATTATTTATTAAGAAATAGATATAGATAAAAAAAATTGACAGTCCAAAAGATCATTAGAACAAATAAATAAAATTTAGATGCAAATCGGATATATTTACATATATCATTTTAAAAAAGATACAGATACAGATACAGATGAAAAACAGACAATCCAAACAGACCCATTGGGTCATCCTTGATAAAGAAATGTGGCAATGCAGCATAACAAATTGAATAAAATAGACGAAAAGAAACGTGTCATGTGAGTAGTATTATTTTAAAGGTTAATGTGAAATAGAGTATTTGGGTCATCCTTGATAAAGGAGACGTGTCATGTGAGTAGTATTATTTTAAAGGGCTAATGTGAAATAGAATTTATGGGTGATGTGAACACTAGCGTATAATATATTTGTATTGTGTGTGTAAAAAAAAATAATCATTTAAAAAATATATATATATAAAAATAGAAAGTAGAGATAAGAGGAAAAAAAGTAAAATGACTATCATACTTTGATATATATTTTTTTGACATCAATAAATCAGTATTCATTTAATATTAATAGATAATACTACCAATTGAATAAAATAGACGAAAAGAAAAGAAACGTATCATCCTTCATAAAGGAGACTCTTAGATATAGATGTTCTAATATAAAATAAAACTTAAAAGAGTGAGAGAAAAGAATTGGGTTTTATACACATAAGTTAACACTGACTTTTTCAGGCAAGAAAAAAGTTTCGGTGATGGAATTATGAGTCCAATCCATATTATTCATGTAAATTTAATAAATCAGGAGCCTAACTTATGATTTTTTAAGGGAAATAAAATCATGGGTTAGACTCACAATTTTTGGTGCCGCATTTTTAAAACTATTTTAATAAATTTGGACGTTTAAATTTTTTTTTTTCATTTTTTTTCCCTTTTCCTTATATACAGATTTAGTTTGATAATACAATTTAAAATTATTCCCAACTCCGTCTTTTATATTATATATATAATTTATATTTATATTAGTATATTTATACTAGAATTAGACATATTCTATATTAATTATACTTATTTAATATATTTATTTTTATTGAATTATTTAAATTCAAACCAAATCAAATAGAAATACAATAAAAAATAAAATAAAGAAATAGAAATTAGATAATCAATTATCTAATAATGTTAACATGTTTTGCTCTAGTGGGAGATAAAATAATGTGCATGTCATTTTAAGTATGGCTTATGATTAGGTTCTATTTTTTTTTTTTTTGTCATTTTAGTGTCTTATTTTTGTAGTTTTCAAACAAATATTTGTCAAGAAAACACATATAATGAAAAAAGAGACATTTTTACTTATAAAATGATCAAATACAAATAAGATAGTAATAAGATACAAATGCAAATAAGATATAGATGAAAATCAAACAATCCAAACAAACATAAATGGACTAGTGTTTCAAACCTAATATGAGGAGAAAATTTAGAGTTTTCAATTAGTTCAGATGACTATAGGGCTATGAAAAATTGAAGCTTAGTTGACCAAAGGGTCTACCATGGGAAAGTTAGTTTAGTCATGACTGGTTTTAGAGTTGTAAAGGAGTCGAGCTGCTCACGAGCTACTCGATCTCAATTAATAAAAGAGCCGAGCTTGAGCTTTAATTTAAGCTCGCGAGCTAACTCGTGGATAGTCTTGCAAGTAGGCTCGTTAACACGCTTATTAGTCAGCTCATTAGCAAATTTATAAGTTATATACTTATGATATATTAATATATAATTAAAACAACAAAGCTAATTGCTATTTAATATATGTATATATATTTAACAACTCATATATTATTTAGATTTGAAAAAAAAATAGAAAAGCAAGTCACCTCCGAGCTTTAGTTTTAAGCTTATCAAAAGCTTAGCTTGGATTGAACTCAATTTGTAACAAGCTAAACTCGAGCTCAAAATAAAAACCATCTACTTAAACAGGTTAAGTTTGAGCTTACATTTCAAGCTCGATAAAAGTTCGGCTCAAGCTCGAGCCCAATAATTTTTAACGAGCCAAACTCATGCCTTCAATAGCTCATCTTGGCTCAACTCAGTTTGTTTGCAGCTAAACTAGTTCAATCGAGTGAACCATAAGTTTAGCTAGCACAAAACTTTACATAATGTAATTAAATAAGTCTAAAAATATAAATTGGATGAAAATATTTCTATCAAATAGCTATAGTCTTTTAGTGTGTTACATTAGTCTAAATGTTGGAAAAAGGAAAATTACTATAATTTATCATACATAAATATTATGTTTTTCCGTACATGATTTAACTAATCTTACTCTCGTTTATTGTGAAAAAGGGAACATTTTTAAAACAAATTAGACTTTGGTTAGATAGTGTTAAGGCACTAAACAAAGAGAAAAGGCTTTAGTGATAGTAACACACTAACTGCTCGTTTACTTGTTATAATTGCAATTCCATTACAGCCTTATTCCTTACGAATAGCTATTATACCGTTTAGTTTGAAAATAGTGATTCCACAATGAATCCCTATTACACAAAACTTGAATAGCCATTCTTTATTCAAACCTATGAATACCAATTTGATGTTGGAGTTGTCTTTTTTTTTTTTTTTTTCAAAATACTACCATTTAAATAAAAAAAATTATTAAAGAAAAATCCTATTACAGCTCTATTCCATTCATCCGTAATAGGAATTCCATTACAGCCTTATTCATTCAGCGAAGTGAACGAGCCATAAGTGAATTGATTAATGACATAATAGTATAGAAAGAATTATAAGATATAAATAGTTTTATAAAAACTATGCACTTTATCACTTTTGTCTAAAACATTAGCGCTTATTTGTCACTCACTCAGATATGTGCATATTTGTAAGGACATGGATTTACTACTTATTTAAATAGACAAATCCAGTCCCAGCCATATATAACATGCAGTATTACATGTAAAGCTGTCTGTAAAGAGAAAGTTTGTATTATTGCTTGTTTAAACTTGTTATGAGAACCATTTCCTAATATAAGATAAAAAGGAACTTTACACATGACAGTACAAACTCCTTTATCACTTGTACCAATAAGACAAAAAGGATTAGTACATATATATACATATAACCGAATATATAAATTTCAAAACATAGACTAGAAAACATGCCTATAATAAAAATACATATAAACTCTATCAAAATACTAATAACTATTAAATGGTCCAAAAACATTTATCTATTCTATTACAAAGCTTCGTATCAACATGGTAAGGGTTCCTAAACATCTCAATCACCAAAAATGTCTTCAAAATCAATTCCGTATCTCATTTGAGTATAAAACTCATCTTCATCAACACCTAAAATAGAAGATCATGAGCCAAAGGCCCAGTACATAAGTAACACAAATAAATTCGAAGTGACAGACATACTTAAACTATATGTAATGCGTTAACCATCAAATTATTATCTAGTAAATAAGTTTGTAAAGAGTATTCAAACTCCGGAGCAAGTCATTAGGAAGTCGGGGGTCCTAAGTATGACATAACACTTAGGGGATTGATATAGGCAGCCAAATACCTATATCTCTAAATGATATAACTGATAAAGAGAAAAGTAATTTCTTTTAGGGTTAATAGCCATTATTCAACTTTACTTAACTTAATCCATAATATCACTTAGTTCAACCGGTCCCATAAATGTAAACTAAATCATATTGCTTCTTCTTAAGAATAAGCAAATGTTACATCAATATTATTCTCCTTACCAATTACCCATCGAGCCATTTATAAATTGTCAAATTATAATAACAGGGGTGGCATATGTGCCTAAACTATCATGTTAACCTCGTTAAAATCGGATCAGATTCAACGGCGAAAAGCACAACTAATATAGATAATTTTTAATTCGTTTTTAATTAAAATCAATTTAGGATATGTCTATCCTAAGCAAACAACAACAACATTACTGTGTACCTGACTTGTCACGAAAAGAATCAGTAGACGTATTCAACTTAGGATCTGAAGCTGTAGCGAGAAATTCATTTCATATTAATATCATAAATTTTTATTTGAAGATTAGTCATAATACAAGAAAACAGTTAAGATAAAAAATATATAGAGGAATAAAATTATAACAAACAAAAATAATTATTATTATCATAAATATTACTTTTTTAATAGGGTATGACCGTGTAACCGCCATGTTTCCCATTTAATAGAGAAGCATGGTGGAAAAAGATTCATGCTTCAATTTTTGCGAAAAACAACTCGAGAGAAGCACGAATGAATAGGTTATGCCATGTTTCACTCGTGTTTCTTGGTTTTACAAAACACGTTCATAAACAGAGAGAAGCACAATTGATATATGAAGGCATGTTCTTGCCGTGTTTTGCTTAAGTCAAAAACATTTCATCCACAGTGAGAAACACGATGGGTGCATGGAGTCGTGTTTCTCCACTGTCACTGTTCTCCTTATTTCTAACATAGAGAGAAGCACAGTGTGAACACAGTCCCATGTTCTACCCGTGTTTTTCTGCAAATTTTTGTTTCCAAATACATTGCGTACATGACTTGAACATGATCCCATGCTTCCCTCGTGCTTCCCTTTGAAAACAGAGCATGAAAAATTCGAAACTAAACATCCAAATTTCTACTTTTAGCAACTCAAACACATTCAAACACACACTTATCTACTTCAACTATACCTGAACTTCACACTCCCAACCATAAAAAAACTTCACAACTTTGTCTAAACTCCTCATAACCAACTCTAACTTACACTTCAACTCAAACAACTTCTACACTTCTCATATACTTGAAAATCTTCACTTCCACTCACTTCACATCCATAAAAACATGTTCTAACGATCTCAACATATCAATATCACATATAATACTACCAAGAGACTATGAGAGGCAGAAAACCATGAAGAAAAAGGGAAATAAATGATCACAAAATAACATACGAACTTACCTTAGACTTTCTTTTGGCTTGGAAGTGAATTCTTGTGGAAATTCTTAGCAAATTGGAACAAGAAAATTGAGATAGAAAATATGGAATGAAGGAGGGGTAGAGACATTGGTTTTGGTCTGGTTGGGTTCTATTTTTGGCTTGTGATTTTAACAAAATAAAAGTTGATATTTATCCTTAACTTTGACTTTTTTATGGCAGATTTTAGGAAAGTAATGAGTGGGCTTTGGGCTTGGTTTAGGCTTTGTTTTGAGCCAAAAACTTCTACTACACTTTGCTTTGGATTTTGGTTGGGTTTATTCTCTTAAACTTAAGTTTAACATGCATGATTACATCTATATACACTAATATCAAATACACTAGCACACTATGTTTATTTTTAACACTCCTAATTTATCAATCATATTTGTATATAATAAATACAATTTAAATAACTAAAAACATATATAACACATTTTCCTCATCAATCATAAAATACACTACTAACACCAATGCACACTAACTCATCATATTTTATTAACTAATTATTTACCATAATTCTATATCTCAAGCAAGCACCATATATATATTCAAATTAATTAAGCATGGAAAATTTTGGATATTTCAATATTAGTACCACTGTATATTTTTACAACAATATAACTTTTGAAGACAAGCCTAGATACTTTTAGATTTCATATTATGTCCTCAAAATTTGAAATTTTTGAGGTATTCAAGGGATGCAAAGTCACGACTTTAATCGTATATTTTGGTGAAAAAAATAGAAATAATTTCTTATTTATGATCATTATTGATAATAATTACTTAAATAAGATCAAATTAAAAAATTATCAATATATAATTATAAAATCGTAACTTCTACGCACAATATAAGAAATTATATAATTCATATATATCGCGGCTATAAAAGCCGGCGTACGTTGTGGCACGTGAGTCAAGAACGGTGCGTGATTAATCCTATCCTCAATTCTAAAGATGCTGGTGAAGAATAGCGCGTGAGTTTGCCTCAATTCTCGTGAAAGATGTTGCGCATCATTTTGCAATCCTTATGATGGAGAAATATAGAGGTGAGTAAGTGGGTTAAACAGGTCAATCTGATCCGATCCATTTTGGTCCACTTTAAAAATGGGTCAAAATTACCTGACCTTAACCCAATCCACTTTAGCCTATGGGTTAAATGGGCCAACCTACTTTTTGACCCTTTTAACCCACTTACATATTTTGTGAGTTAAATAGGCTAAGTTGACCATTTAATTTATTTATACTAATTAAATAAGATATATATAATAAAAAAGAGAGTTTTATAAGGTTATATATTAATGATTAATCTCATTATTATTTTAATTACTTTTTATATAAAAACAAGTTTTCTAAAATAACTTATTAGATAATATATTTCATTTAAAACAATAATAATATATTTTTTAAAATTTTATGGTGCATGTGCATCAATTTGTTATTCTTTGTTATAATTAACACATAAATTTAATCTCAAGTATAAAAAATCTCAAGAATAACCTTCATTAATACATATTTACCCTATAATTATTTATTTTATTTTTATAAAAGTGGGTTGGTGGTCAACCCACTTAACCCGTGGGCTAGCACACTTTGGCCCGTGGGTTAAGTAGGTTGGGTAAAATTAACCCACTTTTAAATGGGCTAAAAAAAGCTGGCCCTAACCCGTTTTTAAAGTGGGTTTAAACGGGTTGGCCCGCGGGCTATAGCCCATTTGTCCAGCTCTAGAGAAATATGCTGGTGAAGAGGTGCTTGAGTTTGCCTCAATCCTGGTGAAAGATAAGCTCCATTTTGTTCTCAATAACCTTTTTTATATTTAAACTTTTTTTATATAAATTATTTATAAAAATAAATAGCTAATAAAAAAATTGGTAATTCTTGTGAAAATATTAAATAGATCAATAAAATATAAATATAAATAAAATATATTTATACATATCATTTCAATACAGATACAAAAACAAATAAAACACAATCAATCCAAACGGACCTAAAGTTTAGTCCGCCTTCAATTCTTGTGAAAGATGCGCTTCATTTTGTCCTCAAGAATATTAAAGTTTAGATCGCAGGAGTCTTGATTATCAATCGCGATGTGCCTGCAAAATTACCTAATCCTACCTCTAAAACGTGATATAAAAACGATTGGAAAATTATATATTGCAATTGTGAATCCTGATTTGTTCGTAAAATATTAATATTTGGTTTTACACGTACGATTTTATAACGGGATTTTAATAGTTTATTCCATTCATCTTATATATTGGTAATTTTTTTTTTTTAATGTAGCAACAATAGATATGTATTAGACCCTAGCTCCATTAATATTGCACGATCATTATCCATCAATTAGGTCACAACCTTTTTGATTGCATGAATTCAAATTCTATAAACATCATTTTTTAAGGCAATATTGTTCCTGTATTCTTTCTTCTTGAAAATACAAAGATATACTATATTTTCTCCCTAATTTTATATTTATGGTAGGAAATTAGCCCAATAGCTAAAACCACGTACATGATCACCATGTTGTCTAGAAATAAAAGAGTGACACTATCTCTTAGCAGACTATGAAATCTTGGGGAGGAGAAAGAGAGAGAAGAAAAGAAATGTTTATCAATGGAGTCAATGTTTTAGTAATCATATCATAGTCCTTCTAAGTGGCTTCGTCAAATGAGTTTGTCGGTGGGGAATTCGTGAAAGATAGAGACGAAACCAAAAAATTCTCTTGATTCCTTAATTTTCCACAATTGGATAATACAAATATTACTGAAATTAAAAATTTAAGGACTCTTCTTCAAAATTATAAAATTTATCACGTTGCAATACAATAATGATGAAGACAAACGGGCAATATATGTGCAGATGGTGCCAAACTAATATCATACAAGGGAAATTTTACCTATTTTCCTAAATTCTAACTATCTTGTGCATATATTTGCTTTTGCTTTAACTTAAAATAGTAAGCCAACGTGTTGGAGTAGGCACAATTTTTCCAACTACTTTTTATACTTTTAGCTACTTTTTTTTTTGGTATATTTGTATTAATTTTTATTTCATGATTTTATAAAATATATATAATTTTACTTTCATCATATTATGTAAATAAATATATTTAATATTATTTTATCAAATCAATCATTGTGAACACTTATATAGTATTTTTGTTTAACTTTTTGTAGTCTATAACCATTATACTTTTTCCTCTTTTTATTTCACCGTGTTTTCTTACTATGAAAGCTACATTTTTGTATGGACTGCAGGATCTCCTAATTACTCATAAATCTAAGAGTGCTTTGATAAGACACCCAAACAAAGTACAAAGAGACATAATTAAATATCTTGAAAATTTATGTTATAAAGTAATAACAATAACAAAGTTAATAATATTAATAGACAATAACAACTATATTGGAATAAAATATATAATAAAAATAATCAATGACAATAATAATAGTATTCAATAAATATAATAGGAAAGTTTTAAGAATAAATAAAGTAGCAAAACAACTAGAATCTAATATGTAAGAAAGCAAGTAATTTAAAAAGGAGAATATTAATTAATATGTGTTGCATATCATAAAACAAGTAAGGAGGGATAAAAATAACAATTTAAGTAGTAATTTACTTAAACGATACAAATCATGAGGGCATATAAGTAATTTCTATCTCAAACATATAATTTATACGTTTAAGACATTTCGTTCTTGTATAAAAGCCTTAGTTTCCTCTTTCTTTCCATAACTCACATTCTCAAAACTTCTTCAAGAATTTACTTTCGAAGATCTCTCTAACTTTTATTAGAAGAAAAACAACAAAACCTACTCTCTCTTAGGATTTGGATATCCATACAAGAGGAATAAAAAAAGAAAAGGTAATAACAATTTCTTAGTTTCCTTAATCTTTAATGACAATATTAATATGAATTAACCTTAGGATAGTCAAGAGATAGAATGAGGAGGTGTGTTCTTAAGAAGATTCTACAAGAAGTATTGCCTTAAGAAGTAGTAGTAGTCTAAGTTTAGGATATTCCTCATCCTAGGTAAGTAAGCTCGATTTATAACTTTGTGTTCATAATTTATGTTATTGAGATTGATGCTTGAATAATGAAATCATAGATTAGGTTATTGAACCTACAAATTTAGGAATAGATTATGATTGATATTACTATATGTTGATGTTAGTGTGCTGGAAAATCATGGAAAGTCATTGAGATGTAAAATCTAAATAAAATATCAAACCAACTTATTTTTGGATGAAACTTTTAGGAATGGTAGTTTAATGTGTTGATATTTAAATTGGAAATTTTTATGATTTTTGAAATATATTTACTATTTTAAAATACTAAATTACAATTAGTAAAAATAGAGCAAAACAGAGTTTGACCAGCAATTGACGTGAATATAAAGGACCGAACTAATGATTTTTTCTTATTCTTTTGGGATGAAATTACAATGATTGGAAATATTAAGAAGATATGGTTTAAAGAACCAGCTAAGAACTAGTCGGGAAACATCTTCAATTTGTGAAAACCAATCAGTTGATAGTGATGTCCTCTATTTCAGACTAGATTTGAAGATTTTGATTTTTAAACCATATTAAACTAATTCAATCGGGTTAACCCAACTTAATAAAATATAAATCAATGAGTTAAGAAGTTTACATAAAATTTGAGCTTAAGAATTAGTCCAAAATAGGTGAATCAATCCAATTAAGCTAGGATACGCATTGGTTTTCAATAAGAAAGTGAAATATTGAAATTAATAGGAAATTGATTCTAATCAAATAAATATGGAATAATTATAAATAAAATATATCCTTATTAAATTATCAATTTTAAGATGAATAATTAATTATTTTGATTTTAGGAAATTGTTTAATAAATTGGATATAAATAATCACTTGTAAGTTAATAATAATCTATAAGAAAGTTAGTTTAGGTTCTTTAACACATTTAAGGGTAAGGTTAAATTACTGATGATGTAAATGGACTAATTATACTTTAAATGAGAAATTTTACTTAATAGAATTTTATTGGTTTAATTATAAGTTGTATTAATAGGAATAAAAACTTAAGTGCTTAATAACCATGAAGTAAGCTTAAGTGATTGGTTTGAGTATAAAATTAACTTTTATATATAGATGATTAGAAACTAAAATTTACTTAGAACATGATATTGAATTATAAGTCAATAAGCTAAATAGGAATGTGGAATCTTAAATATATATAGATAATATATAAAACAAGACTTAGGTTTTATTAATATTTTATCTAATTCTAGTAGGAATGAATGATAGAGTTGGTGACTTAAAACTTATTTGAGAAAATTTCTTTATACAGACTCTTATCCTTTGGATTACTTATTGTCTGTTTCATGGTGAGATTCACACTTATATATAGTACGCAGTGACTTAAGTGTTGATCGTCAGAATAGGTATCTCAAAATGAATTCGTACTTAAAGACGCCTAATAATTGCTTGAGTGTTCTTGTGTCGTTTCATCCGATCTAAGGAATAATAACCTTGCATGGCAATACCAGCACGATAGTTAGGCTTAGGTCACCTTTCCTTTGTCGGTATTAAGAGTGGATGCAGATCGATTTGGTCGATTTTCACTAAAACTAAACTATGCCATAATTTACGGTTTGGTTTTTTCTCTTTTCTAAACCAAAATAAATAATGGTTTGATTCAGATTAGAAGTTTTTCAAACCATTAAATAATGGTGTGGTTCAGTTTGAATTATAGGTTATATCAAAATTTTTAGTTAAAAAAAACTTAGTTATAATATTTTTCATATGTGTGAATATTCAAATATTGAAATCACACTATAAAGTTTATATTGTAAATCTTAACAAAATACTTTATAAATTCATAACATTCATAATCCATAATCTCTCATAAAATCATTTAGTCACTAACACAGTATACTTATTGACTACTATAGTAAAATATAATCTATAATTCTTTAAAAAATAATTTAGTCAACTAACTATTAACAAATTTGACTAAAAAAATCTTCTACTAATAAAAGTCATTTATGAATAAAAGTGACCTACCAATAAAATATATAATGAAAAATTAATGCATAATGAGATATATAACTAAATAACAAAATTCGTACTCCATAGAGTTTAGGGTCTTTAATGGTTGTTTTTCATCTGTATCTGTATCTTTTTTAAAATGATATTGTAAATATGTCCAATTTGCATCTATATTTTATATATATTTGATCTTTTGATGAGAACTGCCAATTTTTTTTTTTATCTATATCTATTTCTTAATAAATAATTTATTAGAAAAAAGTTTAAAAAAGTGTCTGTATCTGCCGGAAAAAGCCAAACAAACAGACCCTTAAACGATTAATAAAAAACAACATTAAGTTACTAATGAATAAACATATCTTGAATCCACAAAACAATTTAAAAAAAAAAACAAGTTATTATTAACCAATATTCATCATATAATAAATATCATAATAAAATCATAAGAACATATATGATCTTTAATCAATTATCATAATAAAATTTATAACTACAAGTAAAATATTTTTATGTTTATCTAAAATAGTTTTGTTTGGTTTTACGGATTGACTCAATTTACCTCTTCGAACTAACCATAAATTTACGGATTGATTCAAATTAAGAATTTTCTAAATCAAATTGTCTAAAAAAAAAAAAACCATATTTTCGATTTGGTTTGGTTCGATTATGGATTGATTACGTTCAGTCGGTGTTTCTACCCACCTCCAATTGGTACATCAAGGTGGTGAGTGGGTAGTTGATAGGAGAACAATATCGGAGTAACGCTTACCTGAACCAGAGAGAAGTTACAATTGTTTAGTTTAAGATAATGGCCCTAGGCTAAACAGTGTCATGGAATGAGGAAGGTATGATGTGTAATGGCCGTGACCCTTAGACATGGCTATTTAAATTAGAATTTCTTCTATAAGGTATAGGTACATGGTGCCTATATTAATCTCCCGAACAATTGCTGCTATTCAAGACTCTTAATTCCCGTAATGTGTTGCCGAAGTGTGAGTGTTCTACTATTGATTTACTCCACTAATTAAAGATATAAATTACTAGTTATTACATGTGCATTAACATAGAAACGTGTGATCATATCATGTGCTTCTGTTGTTGTTATATTGTGTTTTAGCTCATTCCTTTTTTTATTAGGTGATGATGATGATGCTGATATGAATGTTTTAACTACTTGTTGTGGATTAGATGTTGGTGAGAGACTAAATGAGCTGGACGTTAGATGCGTCGGATATTATTTTATTATTTGTCTGAGAGTTTAGTATTTATGCTATAAGGTTTTTGATGTATTATTAAAAGATTATTTACAATTACTTATGAAAACTTAAATAAAGTTTTTTAATTTAAAATTAGTTAGAAACTCACTTAATTAATCGTTGCATTTGCAAAAATGCTTAAATATTATATGTGGCGGAACTGGCTATGCCTGACCCTATTCAGGGCATGACACATAACATTAGTTCAATATATTCTTATATTCCTTTAAAAGAGATAAGAGTATATTTATAATCTTAATAGTAATCATAATACAAGCAAAAGGAAGATATATATCCAAACAATAGAGAATGTTATCATAATCAAAAGGATATATAACAGCCTCAACAGGATATCTTATAGATGAAGAATACATAGCTGAGGCAAGCATAGACAGAATATTTAACAACATTCCATTATTCAATCTTTTTGAATTCTGATCAAATATAGATAATATATAGATAGAAATACAAGTGATAATACAAGCTCTAGTTCAAGTAACATTAGTAGTGAATATAGTAACTAGTGTAAAAAAAATAAAAATAGAAAAATAGAAAATTTGCATACCTTTAAGAAAACTATTTTACCATATATTTGTATTTATATAATCAGTCCAATGAATCAAGTATAATAGAAAAACCAAATCTCGGAGTTAGAGACTAGCAGCTCCTTTCTATTTGCAAGGTCCTACGGAGACCAGCTCGTGGGCATGGTTGATTCTACAATCGCTTTGAATTCCTTTTGCGTGAAATCAAATCAACTAAAACGGATCGAGTGCTTTAAAATTAAGGGCAAAACCGAAAATATGAAAAAACAAAAATAAAAAACCAGAAACAAAAGATCTGTTTAAACTCTTATTGTTTTTTGAAATAAAAATAATATACTTACGTTAAATTTTTCTTCGGCTTAATAATAAAAACATGACCCATATTTTAGTACTTTTACAATTAAGTGATTTGAGTTTTGATTTTTCATAAATATAAAACCTATGTTTTTATATTTTAACAATCAAATGGCCTATGTTTTATTTTTGACAAATACATGACCTGTGTTTTGTGCTTTTGCAAATAAATAACCTAGATTTAACTTTTCATAAACTTATAACCAGTAAGTTATCATTTTGTGTTAATAATATTATTAAATTGATTTAATCAACCAATGAAAAAAGTCATGTGATCTTAATCTAGTATTAACACAAATTGATAAAATATGGGTCATATATTTGTCAAAGTCAAAACTCAGGTAATTTATTTGCAAAAGCATAAAATACGGATAATGTATTTATCAAAAATAAAAATTATGATCATTTGATTATCAAAATATCAAAACACAGGTTATATATTTATAAAAATTTCAAACTCATATCACTTATTTATAAAAGTAATAAAACTTGGGTTATGTTTTTGTAATTTGCCCTTTTTCTTAAAATCCATTGACAGGACATTTTAAATATTAAAATTGACACACGTTAAATGATCCATGTACATTTGTAGTTGGTTATATATAATAATCAGGAACCTGTACTTCCCTAACTATCAAAAGAAAAAATAACATTTGAATTATACGTGATAAATTTCCATTATATAGCAGAATATAAGTCTAATTAATAATTTACAATGTATAGTAAAAGTTATTTTACTCGATAAGTTTAGATAATGACCCTTAGGTCCCTTACATTTATCAAAAGCTTTTATTTATAAAAAAATTACGAACAAAAAAAAAAAGTATAAAACTATAAATCTTGAAGGTATTATAAGATGTTTTGCATCCATGACTTTAGGCGGAAGGGGGGTTAAGGAAAAAAGAAAAGTGTGTGGACGAAAAAATGTGAAAAGAAAGTTGGGAGAATGGAGAAGTAAAAGCAAGATCGTGTTATGTTTTATATATTAGATGTATGGTTTTTTACTAATTAATAAATGGATATTAATTATACATATACATTTTTAAAGGTTTTTTACCTTTCTATCTGCATTTTCAATATAATTGAGCATACCCTATGCAATGTGTTTATCCAAACTGTCTTCCTTCCGATCATCATAAGGGATCACCCTGTCTTCCACTATCTTATTATCGGCTTCATTATTGAAAGTTGGATCTCCATCAGCAACAAGATAATCTAATTTGGATTAAGAAATGGAAATTGTGAAGAACATCAATTTGCATCTCAGATTACAGTATAATCTTAATTACTTAGACACATTCCAACCAATAAAAGGGATGCAACTGTGTGGGTTCTTATAGGATAGTTGACCTGCCTAACCCGATAAATACCTTATAAGATTTATGATGGATTTTGGGACCTTATGAAAAACCCTATAAAGTTTTGAATTAGGCTTTGGGATGGATATAAAACTTGTTGGTAACTCAAATCTGTTAAGCGCAAAATTTTTATTAAATTTATTTTAATTAATAAAATTAAAAGTTAAACAAACTTTAAGTTTATATACTTTAGTTACTAGTTAATTTAATAATTGGTAAGTATTCATTTTTAATATATTTTATTTTAATTAATCATGGTGACTTATTATAATGTTAAAAATGGAGAATAAATTTGGAAGGGTTTATTCTATATACAAATATTAATTGAAATAAATTCTTTTCATGAGTAAACAAGAAGAAAATTATGGGTATGTATATTATAAGAAGAAGATTTTTTATAAATAACTTTTGGAATAAAATAATTATAGTTGAAAGATTATTAGATGATGAGGTTTAGGTTTAGACAACGTATAGGTCTATCAGGTGGCTTTTGGGTCCATGAGCAAAAACTTTATAGGATTTGGGACGAATTTAAGGAACCCCACAAAGTGGAGCTTAAGTTTAGGTTTTGTAAGACTAATCATTAAACCGTACTGATTGCATCCCTAACATTAATTCCACATACATAAATCCTATTTTTCAAAGGAAAAAAATTAGTGTACAAAACATATCTTGTCATCGGGTGTATAATTCTTCAACTTGTAATTAGGGGTGGGCATGAATCGGTTTGGTTCAATTTTTCCTAATACCAAACCAAACCATAACTTATAGGTTTTTTTTTTTTTCATCTCAAACCAAATCATTAAGTAACAGTTTGGTTCGGATTAAAAATCTTTCAAACTATTAAATAACAGTTTGTTCGATTTGAATTACGGATTAAATCAAAATTCTAACTAAAATTTTTTTTTCTAGTTTTTTTTTACATTTGTGTAGATAATCAAATATTTATATCATTTTACAAAGTTTGTATTATGAACTACAAAAAAAACTTTATAAATTCATCATATTTTTAATCTATTGTTTTTTATAAAATCAGTTATCCACTAATAAAATACATTCACCAACCAATACATAGTAAATCATAATTTATAACTTTTAATAGAACTATCAAGTTAATTATCTACCAATAAATTTAACTAAAATAAAAAATCATCTATCAACAAAATTTATCAACGAATAAAATGATCAGTTGACAAAATATATTAAACAATTAATACATAATAAGAGTTTATAATTGAATAAAAAATTTCATACTTTATAAAGTTAAAAGCTATTAAAAAACTATAGTTCGTCATCAATAAAAAAATACATATCATGAGGCTAAAAAAAAATGAACAAGTTGATTTTAATCAATATTCACTAAATAATAAATATTAAATGAAATCATATAAACATATGGTAAATATTATATTTTTCTAAAATGGTTTGATTCGGTTTTACGGATTAGTTAGGTTTATCTTCTAAATCAAATAATAAATTTACGAATTAGTTTGGATTGAAGAAATTTTAAACCAAACCATTAAAAAAAAATCATATTTTCGATTTGAATTGATTCAATTGCAGATTGATTCGATTTAATTGGTTTTTTTACTCATCCCTATTTGTAATAATCAAAACAATAAAACACACACACACACACACACACACACACACACACACACACACACATATATATACACACATAAGGTATCGATATTTTATGTGGTTAAAAAAAATTAAGGTTTTACAAAGTGTGTCAAATAAAATATTAATAATTTACCATTGATAATTATTAAGGAAACTTAATTAAAAACTAATCCACAGGGTGATATCTTAAATGAACTTTGCAAAAGTTGATGTCTAACGTTAATTCATCTTTTAAACCATTCAAAACACTGATACTTTAAGTGAACTATTTCAAAAAGTTGATAGCATTTAATATAATTTACCTTATTAAAAAGGTTAATAGTTATTACTTTTTTTTCAATAAATTTTAACACAATAATCCTAATTGCATTTGTACTTTTTTTTGGCGCATTTTAGTATTTCTTCACTAATTAATTTATTAAAAAATAATTATTGACTTTTCTTAATTTATAAATTATTTTAAAAAAAAAATTATTAATGTCAAGTAATTTTAACCATGCCAATTTTTGAAAGAACGCCCCATTTTAACAAATTTTGTATCATTAGAAAGATGGTAAAATGTACCTGTCAGGACCCTAATAAAGGGTCTAGTAGAATTTTCTTAAAGTCGTCATATCTTATGTGCACATATAATATGATGATCGTCTTATAAGTCAAAGGTTACAAGACTCTACCTATTTATCTATTCACTGCATTCAATTTTATGAATATAATATATAATTATATCCTTTTAGTAAAGATAACTTTGGAAACCAATAATCCATAGTTCATCAGAACTGCAAAAATCGGTATGTTTTATCAAATAGTAAAATATGGTGTTATCCTACATAGACAGAGTCTTGGATAATTTTGCAATTTATCTAGTTCACATTCTAGGTTTATCTTACAGTTGATCTATATTTGTTTCTATCTTCAAGAAGTCCAATGGAGGAGAACTCTTCACTCATTCCTTCCTAGCCCAATCCTACCATGCATTAATCATGTAAGAGAACTATAGCAAACACAACTCAGTTATCACCACACTTCACACAATTACAAGAAAGTTATTTAAAACAAAATATGTAATGCAAAATCAAGCATATGAATGCCATCATCATACCTGGTTGTTTAGAATCCATGTAAGGTACAAATTTATGCCCTTCGATATCAGGGTTTTGGAAACAATATTCGCCATGTTCGAGTGAACTAAGATATGGGCTATTTTTAAAGACAAATGGCATCTTTCAAAAGGCCCAAATACACTTCTTTTAAATTCTAGATCTCTTCTCATTTTTGAAATTAAACCTCAAACCTTAATTCCATGAATAGTGTCACCCTTAACAATAATCACGTTCTAGTCCTTACTCGAAGGATGGCATTTTCTAATAGACCACTTAGTTTCCACTAAGCAATACAATGGCCACATAAAAGTTACAAATATGGTAATGCCTTAAATAAAAATTAATAAAACTTTCTCTTTATAGACGCCGAAGGATTACTACATAGCAGTAGGCCTATAATCATGTAGAGATGTAGTCTTGCAATGCATGATTAATTTATTTGTTTGGCTTATAATTATTATTCTAAGTATTAAGTGGTCAATCAATATTCGATAAACATTCAATAATTATATCTCATAACACAATAATTATACAAAACATTAGTATTATCACTTCATAACATTTTGAGCACATCAACAAATCACCAATCACATACAAGAGTCCCCAAACTTGCATACTTATCAATTTAGTATATATTAAAAATAAAGTGCAACTAATTACATGCACAAACAATATGAAACATATGAGCTACTCACTTGGTTTTTGGCAACTAATCATTTGTGGTAGATCTTAGGAAAATCTATATCGTTATCCAAATCACCTATATATGAATAAATAAATAAATAAGGAGCATAATAACTATATTATATATGGATTTCCATATATGTATCCATTGTTGGATATCTATATTGTTGGTTTTATTGAATTTATAAATTAAATGTAATTTATTTGAAATTATAAGGAGATCTTATTACCTTATATGTTACTAAATTATTTTCACATAATACAAATTTTGAATTATTATTACTTTTATTTAGGCTCAACTCACATCTTCATCTTCTATGTCCAAGTTTTCACTTCAATAATGATTTAATCAACCTGACAATATATAAATGACTAGTTATTGATGATTTAACAATGCGGGATCACAGTTCTCCTCTCTTTACTTCTCTCTCACTCTTCAAACATACCCTCTTGGACTCCCTTTATATCTCTGTCTCAACACACATTCTATCAAAGGCAATCTTATCTCTCTTGATTTGCTTTCTCTCTCTAGCTCGTCATCTCTCTCTCTTTGAAAACCAAACCAAACCACCATAAAAACACCACAAAAAGCCAAAAATCATGCCTCTGCCACCACAACAACCACCATCCCCCTTTCAAAAACACACATGCAACACCAAGTTGATGGTTTGAGTGTGATGGGTATCACTTGTTGACTAATGTTGGTGGTGCTTGCTTTAACCTTCTTCATTTGCATGGGGCACGAGATGGCAATGCACGTAACGTACTCACCTTATCTAGAGGTAAACGAGCCTGGCCTACATCGGCCCATGGGTTAAACTGGTTGGCCCATTTTGGTCCGCTTTTAAACGAGCCAAAATTTCTTAACCTGTGGGTTAAATGAAAATTTTTTATTTTTGTTATTTTTTTATGTTAGTTTATGTAAAATTAGAATATTTATATATTTTAAGGTTTTATATATATTAAAAATTAATTTTGTTACCATTTTGATTATTTATAAATGAAAACAAGTTTTTTAAATAATTTATTAGATATCATATTACGTTTAAATCAATAAATATATACTTAAAATATGTTATAATGCTTATGATGCATGTATTAATCTACTTTCTTCCATAATATATCTTAAATAATCACAAATATGTTATTATATTATTCTTATTCTTACATTTTCCTCTCTCTTTTTTTTTTAACTCTTAGCCCGCATTTAAAAGGGCTAAAAAAAAAGGCAGTGGCCTTTTTTTTTAGCTGATAAACGGGCCAACCCGCAGGCCACGACTTTATGCCTAGCTCTATGTGTGAAGGATGGTATCGTAAGATCAGTTGATGGGTGCAATGAAGCTTTGAAGAACAATAAGCTGCTTCTGGGCTAACTCATCTGCAAGGTCTAATATGACCTAAGAAGATGTACTGACGATGTTGTTACTAAGCGTTGTGATTTTGGTTTTATGCTGGCATCTTTCCCTTTCTTTTATGTTTGTCCTTTTATTGAATTTCAAATTATGTATACTCGTTTAGAAATATTCCTTTCTATGTTAAGCAAAATAATTAGAGGGCTAATTATTGCTTCATAGAGGAAATCATAGATTATGTAGTTGGCAGTTGGAAAAAAAAAAAGCAAAAAGGAAACAAAGAATCTATAAATTGTAAATGCAAAAAATGTTACCATGTTTTTTGCAATTTAAGAAACAAAAAGGAATAAGAAATGAACATTTTTAGTTCATATATGATTAAGTTATAAACATAACATAAGCTTTTGGCACATGATTCCAAATCCAAATGCCATATTTCTCCCCTTATTTTTGAAAAGTAAAACAGAGAGCAATGGTTATCAAGAGGAAATACAGACAAAGAAATGTTAAAAAATTTAGTTGTCATTTATATAAGCATATGCAGATATAGATATGTTTTAATAATGACTTATGGTTTCATTCGAGCGTTCTCTAAATTAAATTTGGTATTTTGAGGTGCAATGAATATTTTCTATGAATGAAAGATGTTCTATTTTTAAAAAGTCAAAATGCGGTAATATCATCAATTGAGTTCTCTATTTGTGCCCATATTTTTTTGTGTTTTTGTGTGTCGATGGTGGAGTGTTCAGTGGTTTGGGTAGCCGAAAGTAGCTGGTTCTTGGACATTGTCTCAATGAATACATTCGTTAGGTTGCATAAGAGCACAAAAAAATTGTCCCACATTGCTAAACTTTGAGCAACCATTCACCTTTATAATGTCTAGTTTGACAACTCGTTATTGAAGTTGTAATAATATAGGAAGTGGCCTTGCTAAGTTTTGTTATTGAATAGGCTTGCTTGAAGTTATCAATGGTCCTCAGGTTTATTTTGTTGTTATAATAAGTAAATTATTACTGATATTAGTTTAATCGTTAAGAAAAATATATTAAAACGATGAAGATTAGTTTAATTGTTGTAAATATTAATTAAATATGCTATATTAGGATACGTGGCATGATTCTATAGGTTAGAAGTGCCACGTTATTAATGAAGTTTAATAGCACTAAATGAGATACCAAAAATAGCCTCGAAAGTTCAAGTACCTAATTGCACTTTTTAACAAAGTTTATGTACCAAATTTGATATTAACCCTAATATTTATATAAGCTTTATGATCCATAAGTATTTCTTAGATAGCTACCGTATTATATTTCTTTTATAGGTGCAGTTTTTCTTTTCTTCTAACGATTTAAAATGTTTAGTTTTGGCATAATAGAGTCTACCCATATTTATACATATATATAATTTACATAATCTATCACTCGACCACTACTCTTAATAGATATACATTAGAAACAACATAATCTCTCTTACTTAAAGTCACACTCACCGTATTTATATAACAACTAAAACAATTAGATATTATTATGACTTCTATAGAAAACTACCCTACTAGTTTTGCTATTCTCCTACATATTATGGGAATGTTACATCAATTATAAATTAAATAAATACATCATCTTAAGTAAAATAAAAGCATATAATCTCTATAAAAACCAACCTCGAGTTATACCTAGTCATGATATAACAATGACTTAACTAGTAATAATCTTTTATGGTTAGAAGAATGTAGCAATTATATAATCCTTCATTCGAACTATCTACTAATATTTCATTATTCTTATTAACATCAACCATACTTAAATCTAGTTAAGTGACATTTAAGATTTAAACAACTTGGGAGCTAATTCATGACCAATGTTATTTTATCTTATTATTTACTAGCTTTATCTAATCCTATCACCTTACGTATTATTTCAAACTAGCTGAACCAATCCATTCTTCTTTTTTTAAAATTTACTTTTAGAAAATAAAGTTTTTTCGCTTCCGAATACAATAAAGTTACAAAGGTTTGATACCTTGTTATATTGTGAAGATTATAAATTTAACATTCAGCCTTAATGTGACTAATTAAAAATTGAAGGAAAAAAATCTGATCAAACGAAAATTGAACATATTCTTCTCAATAATTCTAGCTACAAAGATTGACTAATTTCCTTTTAGCTTCTACTATTTTTATTTTAATTCATGTATTGAGTAAGTTTGGTAACCCCAAGAAGGTAAAAAGGTTGTCTACAAGTGTGTTAGTTGTTGTGTAATTGTGTATGTTATGGTGTGTGTTATAAAACAAATACGAAAAATAATAGCAACTGAGAAAAGTAAAGAACTCAAAGATTTACATGAAAAACCCAAATCGGAAAAAACCACGGGAAGAGAAGAAGAAATCCACTATTAGTTGAAGTTAGAGTACAAGGTTGAGAGAATACAACTATAACTCACAAGTCTCTCAATATAATTTTGTCACACACAAAACCCTAATAAAACATCATATATATATATATATATATGCGTGCTGAAAGAAAGGCTGACAGTTTAAGCTGCTAACTATGTTTTTACTTCAACGTAGGCAAGATGGCCGGCGACCATTCCAAGTAAGTCGGCGGCTTATAGAATTAGGCCGGCGACTTTGCCCAATCCTAACTCTCGAAAATTAATTCCAAAACAATGATGAATTTACGGCTGGCTTCAAAGCCGGCTTTGTGTCAACTTTCAAGAATTCGGGTCATCTTCAACAAATCTCTACCTTAACATGAATTCAGAAGTAAAATCAAAACGAATTCCATTCTTCAACATAGACAATAATCATTCTCCACCTCTTCCACAAAACCCCTAAAGGGTATCAATCAACAACGAACATTAACCAAGTCTAAGCAATGCTCAAACTTGGCTATTGGAAGTGACTTAGTCATCATATTAGCGAGATTGTCATGAGTGCTAGCTTTGCTCACAGCAATATCTCCACGAGCTGCAACTTCATGCATAAAATGATACCGAACATCGATATGCTTTGTCCTCTCATGGAACATCTGATCCTTCATAAGAAAGATGACACTCTGATTGTCACAATAGATTGTAATAGACTTCCAATCAAAACTGAACTCACCACATAAGTCTTTTAATCAAATAGCCTCTTTACAGGCCTTTGTAATAGCCATATACTCAGCTTCTATGGTAGATAAAGCAACTGTTGTTTGCAAAGTGGCTTTCCAGCAAATAGCACAACCACCAATGGTAAATACATACCCTGTGAGAAATCTTCGTTTATCCAAGTCTCAAGCAAAATCAAAGTCAATAAAACCAGCAATTCCATCTCTAGATCTACCAAAGTGTAAACAAACATTTGTGGTACCCCTTAAGTATCTAAGATCCATTGAATTGCTCTCCAATGTTCTTTACCAGGATTTGCCATGTATCTATTAACTCAACTGACTACATATGACAAATCTGGTTTTATACAAACCATAACATACATAAGAGATCCCACAGTGCTAGAATATGGAATCTTTAACATGTAGTTGATATCTTCATCTGACTATGGAGATAAAACAGATGAGAATCTAAAATGTGTTGCTAAAGGAGTACTAACCGGCTTAGCGTTCTGTATATTAAACCTATAAAGAACTTTCTCAATATACCCCTTTTGACTCAGGTACAACTCTCTAGCTTTTCTATCTCTTAGAATCTGTATCTTAAGAATTTTCTTTGTTGCCCCCAAGTCTTTCATCTCAAACTCTTTGGTTAACTGGGTTTTAACCCTTCTGATCTCTCCTTTGTCTTTAGCTGCTATCAACATATCATCAACATACAAGAGTAAATACACAAAAGAATCATCACTACCCTTTATATAAAACACAACTATCAAAATTGCTTCTCATAAAATCATGAGAAGTCATGAATGATCAAACCTCTTGTACCATTGCCTGGGAGATTGTTTCAGGCCATAAAGGGACCATTTCAACAAGCAAACATGGTCCTCTTTCCCAGATACTATAAAACACTTAGGCTGTTGCATGTAGATGTCTTCCTCAAGTTCTCCATGTATGAAAGCTATCTTCACATATAGCTGTTCAAGCTCAAGATCTTCCATTGTAATAATACTCAGCAAGGCTCTAATAGAACTGTGTTTCACAACAAGTAAAGACATATTTGTGAAGTCTACAGCTGGAATCTGGCTGTAACCTTTGGCAACAAGTCTTGCTTTGTATCTAGGTTCTTCAAGACTTGAAGTTCCTTCCTTTTTCTTGTAAACCTATTTGCACCTAACAATCTTCTTACCCTTGGGAAGTTTTACTAAATCCCATGTACCATTTTTCTAAAGGGATTCCATCTCTTCCTGCATAGTAATCATCCACTTACCAGAATTTTCACAACTAACTGCTTCTGAGTAGATTGAGGGCTCATAATTTAAATCGATTTCCTCTGCTACATTCAATGCATAAGCAACTAGATCAGCCTCACCGAATCTTTGTGGAGGTTTAGCTTCTCTCCTAGTCCTGTCTCTAGCAATAGAATATTGCTGCTGAGATGGTGGTGTAGAGACAATACTTCCTTATGTTTGAGATCTAGTATGAGAAGTAGACTGAGATATAGAACTAGAATTTATTTCAACCTCCATCTGCATGTTAGCTTTCTGCTGAGCTTCATCAGATGTAATACTAGAAGATAAGTCATGTAACATAGAATTTTCATAAAAAAATATCCTTACTGACGATGACTTTCTTCAATTCACGATACCATAACTTGTATCCTTTCACTCTAGACTTATATCCTAGAAACATACACTTAACAGATCTAGGCTCAAGTTTCCCAGTGTTAACATGAGCATAAGCAGGATAACCAAATATTTTTAAATTTGAATAATCAGTAGGAGCACCAGACCATACCTCATGTGGAGTCCTTTTATTAATTGCAGTAGAAGGCGATTGATTAATCAAGAAACATGCTGTAGAAGTTGCTTCTGCCTAAAAAGACTTTGGCAATTTAGCATTTGATAGCATGCAACGAGCTTCTCTAAAATTGTTCTGTTCATGCGCTCTGCCACACCATTCTGCTATAGAGTACCAGGTACTGTCAAATGCCTCACAATTCCTTTAGACTTACACAAATCATTAAACTCTTTAGAACAAAACTCAGACCATTATCTGTGCGAGGACGTTTTAGCTGCTTCCCTGTATGCTTTTCAATCATGACCTTCCACTCCTTAAAAGTACGTAACACATCACTCTTCTGTTTCAAGAAGAATACCCAAAGTTTTCTAGAGTAGTCATTAATGATTGTCAGCATATAGTTTGTACCTCCTCTGGAAGGCACCTTGGTTAGTCCACAAAGATTTGAGTGTATATAATCAAGTGTACCCTTGGTATTATGAGTCTCAATGGTGAATCTAACTCTTTTCTACTTCCCAAATACACAGTGTTCATAAAACTTCAATT
Organism: Combretum micranthum; assembly: GCA_024138025.1. Lineage (NCBI taxonomy): Eukaryota > Viridiplantae > Streptophyta > Magnoliopsida > Myrtales > Combretaceae > Combretum > Combretum micranthum. The sequence goes on from JAMXBD010001911.1 coordinate 260,981, forward strand.
TCCTTATGCTTTACCCACCAAGAAGTCCTCTTCTACATAGCTCAGCCATACCAGCCTCACTCATGTGCCCTGGATGCATATGCTAGATGTAAAGACCCGACCCACTAAATCTCGAGATTTAGAGTACCAAGTCCCCAATCACATAAAACATTTTCACATTATATGTAAGGTTGTCCTAAAACTAACAGTTTATGAGCATTGTTTGATCAAATCTACTAAAACTTTATAAACAACCTTTAACAAAACAAGATTGCTAATAAAAGCAATCTATACATATATATACATCATATGTACAAAGTTTAGTGTCAATACAAGACACTACAAAAATTACAAGTTTTTCTTAGTACAAAAAGTAACCCTAAGAGATCTTAAGGTCTTTACAACTTAGGCTTCTCTATCAAGGCTTCTCTATCAAGCCTTCTATACAAAGAATTTTGCTTTTAAACAAAAACTTCTCTAAAATCTAGAGGCATTTGAGTCCTATTCGTCCCACTCATCCATGAATCTCTCAAAGTCTGACTCGTAACTCAGATCATCATATAACTCATCTCCATTACCTACAAAGCAGCAAAAGTGAGCCAAAGGCCCAGTACACAATAACAAAATACAAGAACAATTTATCAAGCAAACTTAAATCAAAAGAAAAGCATCAATGATCAAGCCATTATCTTATTAAGTATTCTTTCAACAAAACAACAGGAGGGTATTCAAACCCCGGCATCACGCTTTGGGAATTTAGGGGTCCTGAGTAACAACAGCTGCTCAGGAGGTTGATAGAAGCAGTTAGAATACTTATATTTCCTATATCTATTTGATAAAGAAATAGCTTAATTAAGGGTTCAAAAGTCGTTGCCCGACTCTACTTAAACTCAGTCCATAACATAAGCCTAGTTCAAAAGTTCCAATAAACTTTGAACTAAACCATGGTATTTCCCCCTAAGTTTAAGCAAACGTTCCAATACTATTCCCCCTATCAACTACCTACTTAACCAAAATGAATAGCTATTGCATCATAGTGTACCATTGCATCATGGTAAAGTCATTGCATCATGACTTGGGTTAAGCACCTAACTAACATGTCATTGCATCATGATAGATTTGCTGCTCTTCCGACCAGATTAAATAGCGTAATAGACATCCAGTTCATCAAAACATTAAGTCGAACTAAATTAAATTAATTTAAGCATGCCTAGTCCTAGCACACAACAAACAGCTATTGCGTACCTGAACCCGATAGTGTATTACTATATTCACTCGGAGGGGAAATAACCGAAGAACCTTTAACTGAAATAAGAATATCAAAACAATCAATAATTGAATGTAAAATTCACACACGCACACACACACACACACACATACACATAACAATCCTAGGTTACTATACAAGGAGATTCAATAAATGTAACATATAGTTTTAACATCTAATTCATATATAAAACATGTTTATTTAGCTTATATATTCATTAGAAGATCATATATGAAGTAAAGAATGACAATTGAAGAAAATTCAATTTGTAAAACTCAGGAGATATGCGGCCTTTTTACACAGGTAAAATTTGACTGAACACTGGTAGTGTTGGAATTATACGCCGGCATCATTGAGCTCGGTGTTAAATATTTTGATTCTATTCGCATCTAATACCGCCTATACGCCGGCGGTGTTGAAGCCCTAATGGCCGACGTACACTTTGAAAAGTAAAATGCTGGCAAATTTCCTTGCAAAAGCCGATGGCATTTGAAGCGGCTTTAAAAAAATCGGTTCTGATCACATTCAACACCACCTTTACGCCAGCGGCGTTGAAGTACCAGATGCCAGCATTCGTTAAAAAACATGCCTATTCGAAAAGAATGTATTTCTTCTGTTTTGCACTTTGTAAATTTATAACTTATAACACTTTTAATCCTTCTCCAAGCTCATATTTAGCTTCATATACTATCTTCTATCCACTCTAATCAATCCTAGCAACTTTGAACATTAAAACAACACATTTAACTACTTCATTCACATCAAATCCTCTCCTCCTCTTTACTTCAACTTCAACTACTCAAATCAACATCACTCCTCACCAATACCCCTCACTACTACCATAACACATAAATAAGTTCATACAAAAACAAAACACAATCTAACCTATATCAATGCATGAACCATACAACTCAAAAGACATTTACTTACCCTACCATAGATTTCACACATATACTACAAGAAAAGAAATAAAACAGGAGTCTATACTAGCTTTAACTTACATGTTGAGGCTTTGGCTTGGAGAGATTTTTGAATCCAAAAGCTTGGTATTGGTCTTTGGTTTAGGGCTTGTAGTTTGAAGAAAAGGAAAAGAGAAAGGAGAGAAAGAAGAGGGAAATTCGTATGGGAAATGAGGGTTGCTAAAAGAGGCAATATTTGATCAAATTTGTGACTCATTATTATCTTAAGTTTGAATTTTGAGGCATATAAGACTTTGGGGTTAAATTTAGCTTAATTTGGAGCTCATTTGGGTTTAATTTAGGCTTGAAAATGGGCTGCACTTTTGGAAAATTTCTGCCAACAAATTCTTAAGAAATTCAAAAGTTGTTTTTATAATTCTAAACATAACATATACATATTAATTCATAAAAGACACAAACATCAATTACACTATACACACATTAATATACATAAAACAATAACATTAATTTCATTACACATAATCATTTACATCAATAATTTACATTAATAAACATCAAACATATTTCTACACATTTATTTCATAAATCGAAACTACTTCAAACTTAATATCTCGGACTAATATTGTATTCACAAGAAAATTTTAATTATTGAATAATTTAGATTATTTCACCACCAGAGTATAGCAGCTCATCATCTAATAAAGATGAAAAGCAACGGCTGCATCACCTGTGACAATAGAACCCTATAAAAAGAGATTAGAATTCTGCTTCTGTCCTTTCATCACCACTAGAGAACCTTTATTGATCTCCAGAACTCCACCTTCATCGGTGTACTTGTACCTTTTAGAATCTAGAGTACTCAAAGAGATCAAATTTCTTTTTAAATCAGGCACATGTCTTACATCACCGAGTGTTCTGATCACACCATCATAATCTTTATCTTAATAGTTCCAACACCTGCAACCTTGCAAGAGGCATTATTGCCCATCAAAACAACATCCTTTGAAGCAGTTTCATGTTGAAAATTAGTCCCTATTAGGATACATATGAAACGTGCAACCATAATCAAGAATCGACTCCTCACTTGCTCCATGATCATAATCAGAAGCGATGAGGATTTCACAATCACTACTAGCATCTGCAACATCGACTCACCGAATTTTTCTGGTTTATTTTCCTTTTTATTCTCAGTAGATTTCTTGTTTTTGTTTTGTAACTTATAACACTCGGACTTAATGAGCCCCTTTTTCTTGTAATAATTACAGGTCTTGTTCCTATTTGCAGATTTAGATTTGCCCCTATTCTTTCCACTAGAATTTCTATCTTGGGTCATTCCACGAACATTTAGACCCTCTGCTTGAGACTCAGATCCAACCATAAGTTGTTTCATCCTCTCATGAGAACTCAAAGCTTCATAAACCTCATCAATAGTGAGAGTTTCACGACTATACAATATAGTGTCTCTAAAGGTCGAATATGAGGGAGGCAAAGAACACAATAAAATTAACGCTAAATCCTCCTCCTCATTCTTAACTTCTAAGGTTTCTAAATCAAAAACAATTTCCTTAAAAGTAATCAAATGATTCTCTAGAGACTCACCTTCTGACAACCGATGAGAGTATAATCGTTGCTTCAGATGTAGTTTACTGGTCAGACTCTTTGTCATACATAATTGCTCCAATTTCAACCACAATCCTGCAGCAGTCTTCTCTTTTAACACATCATGTAAGATCTGATTCGATAGATGCAGATGAAACTGAGATAGGGCTTTACGATCCTTACGTTGCTTCTCTTCAGGTGTCCATGACACATGCATCTTATCAAACCCTAATAGTGCATCATCCAGATCATGTCATTAGGGATAACATGATGTTGCCGTGGGCTTGGGAGATAATGCTTCTACCAATCAGTATGTCATAGTTATATCTTCCTACACTTAGGAGACTACGCTCTAGCCAAGTAGCAGTGATGTATAAGATATTATGATTATGATAACTATCATGAGTATGAGGTTTGCTTAGACTCAATGATCTAAGGGACCTCTTACAGTGTTTACAGCATTAGAGTAAGGATCTTGCTTGCCAATATGCTATGATCCCTTTTGAGAAAGTATCTAGTTGTGCTTAAGCAGTGATAGTGGCATTTGTCACTTGGGATCCAAATCTTTAGTTTTGTTAGTAAAGGGGGTATTTTACACTACTTGACTGCTTAATATGAGTTACTAGGGAGTTGTCTTTATTAACTGCAATGGCTTCTAGCACATTTGGGAGTCAATACTCTTGTTAGTCTGCAATACACAAGCCTAACAAGTTATCATGTGCCTGGAAGTCATTACTCTTACCAGTTAGCAGCAACTTTTAAATTACCCCATGTAGACTTTGTTTTATGAAGTCTTAGATTTCATGCAGACTCTAAGACAATCATCAAGCATGATGCAAGTCAGGGATTCGGAGGTAGATTAACCATATGTTGGAGAGCAATGATCATGATGGAGTTACCCTGAAAGCTGTTGCATCGCAGAGATTACATAAGGGCATATTGTGAAGTATTTATCATGGTGACATGCCAATATATCCTTCCATGATGAGTGCCACATGGGAGCATCGTATAGTCGGCATGGTACATGTTTAGCTTATGGCGTAGAATCTAAAATATTAGGGCAGTACTTAGGCTTAAGGTATCAAAGCCATGATTCCAAAGTGCTGCATGAGCTTGAAGGCATGGAAGCCATGATATCAAAGCATTGCTTGAGCTTAAAAGCATAAAACCCGTGATGTCACAGCATTGCCTAGGCTTGAAGACCATGATGTTAGGGCATTACTTGGGCTTAAGGTGCGAAAGCCGAGATGCCACATATTACCTGGGCTTTAGGTGATCTCATCTAGGTGGTATGAGAGGTAACATTATGATGATGACCCACTAAGTAGGATTCTCGCATTCCTAACTTCAAATGCTAGTTGTTACTTGATGCAACCTATGGCTATGGTTGTAGTGTTTGCTCATTTACTCCCTGAGGTATTTTCTTCTTAGTGGTTGGAGAGTTCTCTGGCACTATTGCATCAATTGTGCATTATTCCATTACATAATACGCATTATCTTTGCGTTAACAATGGTAACATCTTACGTTTTAGCAAGAAGGATGGCATTGATATGAGAAGTGTTATCTTCAAGTGCTAGCATGATTTATTTGATCATGTCAAAGTTGGTGTTGTCACAATGTTGATACATGCTATTATTGAAGTTAGTTGCTTTCTTGTTGGAGGTAGCATCACGAATGTATCAATTTCTCTTTCTCTAGTGGAGTCGCTAATAATGTATGGGTAAGATTCCGGATGCAACGATCATATACATGCTGTGTGACTATTAGCTACACATGACCTTGGGAGACAACACATATAATGTTGTTCAAGAGAGAATCATGCAAGAAAGTGGAGTATGCATTCTCAATAGGCTCTAAAAAACGTGTGACAGGTGAGGAGTTAAAAAGCACCAACCTCACTAAATAGGATTAATCAATATCCATTCTTGATTAGGACAAGTGATTGATTCACTAAAAGGAAAATCCGTAGCATTATGACATTTGTCTAAGATTTCTAATTATCCAAATGAGGTAAGGATTAGAGGCTTTTATAAATCTTGCTATCAGTGTCATCCATCGATGAGATGAATGACTAACGGCTAAGATAAGTCCCTCCCATAATAGATGTAGAAGTAGGCTCTCTTCTCGACCCAGGCTCAGTAAGCCCTTCATTTGTAATGTATGTAAACTAATTTGAGAAAAGTTGGAATTAGGCAGGTCAATTCCAATGGGCCCCACTTCAAGACTACCTTACTATAACTCCCTTGATCATCCCAATTATATCGAGCCTAACTCTTTAAGTTCTGTCATATTAACCCAAAGAGTTAAACCCAAATAAAAATTAGGCTCAAAGCTTTTATAATCAAATTGATATATCTATAAGGTTTCAAGCCTTTGATGTAGAGTTAGGAGTGGACACAAGATTATACAACTAAGGGATGGGGGCGCAGATTGTAATTAGGTTAATCTTAAAATTATTATTAATATTCACTCGCTACTATAATTTTATTACATCTTATATATTTATGAGAATTTCATGATAATTTCAATGTGATATTTTTATTACATCATGAAAAAAATCATTTAAACAATAATTAAGGGTATTTAGTGTATTTCATAAACGATGATATATTTGTCACTTGAAAATTAATTATCAATGAAAAATATAGAGCTTTAATCTGTATAAATTTTGTTTTTAATAAAAAAAAATCATAAAATATATCTATATAATATATTTATTCAATAATTTGTGTCATTTTTCTTTGCATTACATGTAAAAAAAATAATGTTACTGAATCAAATTATACAATTAATGTGTAATATGACTATTACTTTTGAATATAGAATAGTTACTAAGAAGAATTTATTTTGTTAGATAATTTTATGATAAAAGAGGTTAAAAATATTAGTTATTATGAAAGAAAAGGGTAAAAAGAGAAAAAATATTATATATACATATATTATAGAGGGGGGGGTGGGGGGGTGGGGGGAGAAGGAGAGAGAGAGAGAGATAGAAAAAACATGTAATAAATGCATGTTGAAAAAGTAAAAAAAAAGCCAATAGGATTTGAACCAATGATAACATGAATGTAGATAGATACTTAACCACTAAACCATAAATAGTCTTTTGTTAAAGTTTACTTTTTATAATAATATATATATATAATAACATATAATTTTTTTCTTTAAAAAAAATCAAAAATTAAATTTTCTCGAGTCTAGAGGGCTAGGGCCCCTGTCGCACCTCCTATATCTGGCCCCGTGTAGAGTACTATTGTGATAGCCTTGGATGACTTGTGGATTTGTGGTGGTAATTAACACCACAATAATTCAATTAATGGATTTAACCTCTAGTTGGACTCGTAATATTAGAAATTTCATGACTTATGACTCATAAATATTCTTTAATGGATAAATTATGATATTGCTATTTTTTCAGATCCCTTAATCAGCCTTTCATGATTTTTATGGGAAGTCATATATGGACTCACACATTTTAAATTTTTTTTGTCTTCTCTATATATTTATGGATTCTAGTAAGCAAAACTCTATAGCCATGGATGTTCTTATCACATGTTATAATATGCGGCGAAGCCATTAACACCCCTAATGATCTTGTTAATGACAATGAGTAGGGTTATACAAAAATTACTTTTGGAATATGAAGCTCTTTCCTAGCAAATACAATAAAAGTACAAAATTTGATAGCGTACTATACTCTGAAAATTCTAAACTTAAATTTTTTCCTTAAATTGATCAAATGGAAATTTGAAGAAAATAATCAAGTGACCAAATGTAAATCTAACCTTTAATTTGAGTTCTTGAAAATTCAAGAAATGAAACGGCCATTTCCTCTTTAACTTTTGCTATTTTTGATTTTTAATTCATGCACAGAGTAGGGTTTGTACACTAAGCGAGCAAGAAGGTTCTTTATAAGGGTGTCATTAGCACACCAACTATATGTCAAGGTGTTTGGTGTGGTGCACAAAGTATTTTCAATCAAGAGGCATCTTAATTCCATTGTTTAAAAGGTTATTAACTTTTACCCTAAAATTTGATTATTTTGAAGTTGTATAGAAAATTTTGGAAAAAGAATATATATAAAAAATATGTTTTGATTATTTTATAATTATGGTGAAGGTGGCTATTGGGATGTGAAAATTGAGATGTAAAAATTCACCTATTTTAAAGAAAAAAAGGTTTAAAAAATATATTATATATATTGAAAAAGTAAAATTTAACTGGTATTTTATAAAAATGAATAAAGTGAAGGTCAATAAATCCAAATTTATCTAGGCATATATTGGAAATTTAATTTAAAAAAAATAATAGGACACATATGTAAATTTGTTACATAATGATACACCCACAAGCATATAATATAACACATAACCTTAACTTAGTTTGATACACCGACAAGCGTATAACACACAAACATAACTTAGTTTGATACACCGATAAGCATACAACACATATTGATATTTGGCATGTGAGGAGACATTCCAAGATTGATTTCCACTTGCAAATTTGTCATAGGTTCATCTTCCATTTGAAATAAAACTCTTCATGCTAAATGTTGTAGCTCAAATGAAGATGATGAGGCTCAAGATCAGCGAGGACAACTTCGTAATTGTAAACTCTTTTCAATCAAGTGATCCTCCCTTTCCTTCATTGTAATTGTAAACTCTTTTCAATCAAGTGATCCTCCCTTTCCTTCATTGTGTGGTTGCTTATACTTTTCATATTTAGTAAATACTTCGACAAAGTCATCAAATGATAGAGAAAATGCTTCAACTTTTGTCACTGACTGGATAGTTTGTTTTGCAAGGGGAAGTTTTCGCAATGGAGACTTAAGAGCTTTTATAGCAACTCTTTCCCAAATGAATCATCTTTTGTAAATTGCTCCGAGGTAATTCCTCATCCGTAGGTGATTCCCCTTCCGCAAGTGA